>JAHWFP010056353.1:28881-46754 GCA_023313725.1 Lithobius niger
GTCTTATTTTTCAGAAAGAGCTTCATTCCAAATATGATGAAATATGAAGGATTCCTGCCATTCTTTTCCTAATCCCGGATTGTGTAATTGGAGAACCAGTTCTTGATAGCAGCTGTCAACGTCCTGGCTGACTTTAATCGGAGTGATAACTAACATACGTTGGGATGTTCTTTAATGTGGGCAGTTGCTACTCCCAACACCTAAGCCACATGTACTAAGAATTCAGATGGAACCAGATTTGAGGTTGATGAAACAATGTTGCAATTCCTTATACCAATATCATCTTTGTCTGAAGCAGTCATGGTGAAATACAAGCTAAGCATGTCGCCTGTGACTGCAAAACTGCACCCGGCTCCAATGGTCCATTGGAGCAAGAATAAGATACATTGTTGGTAATATTCAGATTAGGCATTCGGTAAAAGTCAAGCTGTTGTTGAGACATATATTCCAGTAACGACCCACGGCCAAGAAAGAGAAAGGAAGGAGAGGTCTACCCTTTATAAATGATTATTCGAGTCTTGAAGGAGAAGAACTTGATAGTCCTCTTTCGTGTGTTTATCTTTTGCAACGACTATTGAAACTGACATCTTTGTAGTAACGATTTGTATAATAGATGTGGAACAATTGCTCACTGTTACTCAAACCTAAAGTAATTAAAAATATAATAACTGTAATAATCGTAAAACTAATTCCGTCATCTTGTATTATAACTAAAATAAAGGCTTTCAAGAAGAAAATAAATGTTATTCTATTATTCAATAATAACAAGTGTATCCAAAGAAGTCTGATATACCTTACCTCATATCTTACATTTCATGAAAACAATTTTAGTTTAATGAAAATATGATTTCAGTTTCCAACGTAAACTAATCTTCAAAAATACAAATCAAAGTTCTAATTAGATTGCCTACAACATAAAAAGTACAATACACTATGCAATAACAACTAAAATCTATTTTGAATTAGAATCTAAACGGCAAAAAAAAAATTTAAAATCAAATCTTAGATTAAATACTTGAAAACTGCTTTTGTGTCGAGATAAGTATGGGAAAATGATTACGAAGCCTTGCACTGTTTATAATTATAATAAACAAAAACCAAAATCACATTAAGACTTTTACAACAATAATAAGCAATTAATCACATTCCTGTAAAGTTTTCTTCGTATTTTGCCTGTGCAGTGAGCATAAGTTAAAATTCGTGAGAACTTTTTTATTTGAAAAATATATTGATGTTGGCAGATACAATCACTCTATCTGTATTCGTGCTGTCTTGTTTTTAATAAAAAAAAAAGCAATATGCAAATACCGCCTGGAAACCCATACAGATAAAAACTCATACTTTTTCTTCTTCTTAGTGTTAAGTCGTCTTTTGAATTGAGATTAATATCAATGCCGTCAAAATAAATATACCAGCAAATAAATGGTGTAAAATAGTATACTACTTCATCAAACGTCAATAATACCCAATTTCAGTGATATTTTGTTTGAAATTATTTATTCTGTGTTACTTCGTATACTACAATTTTTATAGACAAGTGGACAAGTGGCCAAATTGGTAAAGGCGATTTGGTAGAGATAATTATGGTGACGGACTAGTTCCCAGTTCAAATTCGGGTAATCATAAAGGATGCTCACTGTACTGCGTTATTTCTAGTCAATAGTATTTGCTGATGGATTATTTCCAATTAACCTTTATTCTTATATATTTCTTGTCACTTGTTTCTTGAATATTTCATCAAAGCTTTGAACTTTCACTAATGTTTTTTAGTGTATAGTCCGTTTTCGTATTTTAGTGTCAGTCTTTCAATGGTTTTTAGTCTTCTGTACAGCCCTAAAAATTAAAATTAGGCCTAAAATCATGTTACCACGGCAACGTCAAGTTGCTACGAGTCGCTGTTGGCCTCATTAAAAGCGTATCTCTCGTCACTTCCCTGCTACCACTATTCTATATAGGCTACATTGTGCGTTACGTTGTAACACTGTAACTGGGTGCCCGAAGGCGCACCATATTGCAAAAAATGAATACGCTTACTATACAATCCAAATCTCTATTATCTGTTACTTACGAAATTAAAACTGTTGGTTAAAATTAGGCCTAAAACCTGACAATTATGCCTAAAATGTAAAATGTTAAAAGCTAACACATTTTTACCCGGTCATTGTGATGGTTACTGCTTTTAGATTAATATAATACAGATAGCTGTTATAGTGCGTGATAGAGGTGTGCGCCTCAACATTGGAAGTGGAGGAACTGTAAAGAAAACCGGTGCGGCTAGGCAGTCACTGCAGCCGCTTGTTTAATTTTGTCATGCTTTTGATTCTTTTCACAGCTTTTTTTCATTACTTTTTCTTAGCCGTTTCTTTACGTAAGTTTCGCTTTATCTCTAGCCTAATGGGCTACGTGATTTTTTTTTTATCAAGACCGCGTAATATATCGTTGCACAACTCCCGTTTCTTTGATGTATCATTTTATAGTATACAGTTTCATATCCTTGTGTGATATCACCATTTTTAACCATACGGTCTTCTGTCTTGTACATAAATTGTGTCCATGTTTAGCAAGAGAAGGACGAGAAATTAGTTTCACTTGTCCAACACAGAACGAGGAGATTAAGTGATTCGGTATATCTGTGCCTTATTTAGATTCAGTGTACACCGTGAGAGCGAAATGGGATTAGTAGTTTCTCTGCCTAGATGAGTCGACCATTGACATCTCTTTTAGCCATGGGATCTACATAGGTGCTGAGCAGAGAGGTCAGTATCTGTGGTGCTAAAATACAGTCAGCCAGTCAGCGACTCGTTGTTTGTTTGCCTACATCATAGTATTTCAGCGTAGTCGGGAGGTATTCCAGTGGCATTGGAATGTGGACTACAGCACGCTATCATGCCCAGATTCATGTAGAGAGTTTGACAAATAATGATGGTATGAAGTTATTGCCACAGACGCTAATCTAACCCTGATTCACATAGTGCCGGTCAGTGTGAATTTTCGTGTGAGACAACTTATTCCTTTTCCATAGTTCCTTCTGCTTGGTCTTACACTGGGTCTTTTCTCATGCTGCGGTCTTTCAGATGTGAGCCACGAAATGTAGGATGATTTATCCATCAAACAAGTCGCAGAGCAATGAAATGTTCAAATCAGATTAGAAGTTCTTGATCTTTGTTTATGCCCTGTAACATTCTTAATTTGATTGGTTCTGTCTTTAACTTTACCAGTGAATAATTCCTCAACTAACAGTTGAAAGTTGTTCCAGATCTGATTGATCCCGATGTTGGTCATCGTTGTCTCAATGGTATGGTTTCCTAGACATGGCGCTTTGAACCAATACTACATCATCCCTGGCCCGTTGTTGTAACCCATGGTGAACAATACTCCAGTAAAGGTCAGTCTTTTTGTTCATGGTTGCCAGACTGCGCTGTATTGTCGTTAACGTTTTAGCAATATCTGACAAACTGCTGTAATTGTTCGGGGAAGTTTGGGAAAGAGGTTTGACCTGTGGATCTGGCCTTAGTGGTGGCTGTCTTGTTTCTACCCGTCGTGTGAAATTGGGTCGTTTCTACCCTTTTTGGTCACTGGCTTGCTTCATCCCTTTCAAACGGATTGATTTATGATAACTGACTTGTATCTATCATTCTTCGAGTGCTAACGACTGACTTTACTCGCCAATTGGTGACTGAATTGAACTTGGGGAGGGCTAGTTTGAGGGTTCACTTGTGCCCTTATGTACTAAAAAATCTGCTCTTTTATCTCTGTCTTCTTACCGATCGCTGTTGACCTAGAGATATTAATTAAGTGATGTTCTTGAATTTCGAAATCGTTGCAACGTATGACGCTGCACCTTTTTGGGCGAGTCTTAATACGTCTTGGTCGAGTCTTTATAATAAAACTGAATTTGGTTTGAAACATTATGTATTAAGTATGCAGACGTGCGCTTAACTTGTTTTCAAACTTTAACTCTTAGTCACGTAATAATTCGTGCTCTCATGCATTTTGAAATTATATTATGTATTTTATTTAGACCTAATACAAATTTGTATGCGAACGGACAAACATATGATGTCATCACTTGCACATGTAAGCTAGGTATTATTGTAAACTAGCAAAGTTTAGTAAATGCGCATTCATATTATTTAAATAAACTTCTTGGAGCTGTACGTCATTTGAAGCAAACTAATGCTCATACAGATGAATCGGCTCAATTATGAATTTCACTGGACGTTTTTGACGGCAAAAGAAGTTTAGTTTAAGGAAAAAGTAGCAAAAATAAATTGTAAACGGAGGGTAAATACGCAAAGGTACTTTTTAAAATAAATTTTTTGGAGCATTAAGTTATCTGAAGCAAACTAATGCTCGTATAGATGAGCCGTCTTAAATCTGAGGCTCAGCTGCGATGACCACCACTGGGGCATTTTCCCCTACTTGGGGGCGTTTTTTCCTAGGGGCGTGTTTCCAAGGAACGATTTTTCCCGGGGGCGTTTTTTCCTGGGGCGTTTTTTTCCAGGGGGCGTTTTGTTGGGGGCGTTTTTTCCGGATACCCACTTGCACTGGGTACATGATTAACAAAATATTTGCCTAGCTAAAACCAAATACGCACAATGGAATAACACTGCGCAAGTCTCTTGGGCCCTGTTATTCCATTGTGTGGAGGTGTATTTAGCTCGTCAACTTATTAATTAATTGAATACTCTGGCCGGGTGACGATGTCGTATATCAGGCCGTTCGCAAACAAATTTGTATCAGGGCTAAATAAAATACATAAAAATAATTTAAAATTTCGTGGGAGCGCCAATTATTACGTGACTAAGAGTTAAAGATTGAACACAAGTAAAGCGCACATACAACATACTCAACACATAACGTTTCATACCAAATTCAGTTTCATTATCAAAAGTTAAAAAAAAATGTTCCCATTTAATACAATACCAGATAATCACCGTTAACTGACATAAACCCAGACGTTAAAAGTCAATAAAAACTAACAAAAATCTCGGCCAAAACCATATAAACATCAGCTAAATGAAAATGAGGGCGGCCAAGTGGATGCCGATTGCAGGTCAAGCCTCAGTTCGCACACTACCATCAGCATGCACTGGGCTCCCCTTACTTTCGATTAGCTGTTATTTGCACGGCTTTTTATATACTATCCGTGCCTGCGTTTACGTCAGGTAATGACGGATATTTGTTAAGATTTTAAAAGCATTTGTTTCTTACACTCTTGATAACAAGTTGATTGAAGACACGGGTGGTAAAGCATGTTGTATGCATACTTTACTGGCTTTAACTCTTTAAAGTTGAGTATATTTATAGTATTATACATTGGGTCTAGTCTGTCGTTGTATTCTGATCTTTTCCCCATTTCTCTGTCTTCAACTCTTTTATATTGGCTCATTTTCCATTTCTACATAATATCACGTGTTGTTACAATAGGCATTTTTACTTTTTTCACGTTACTTACCACCAGCATGACATTACCTGCATCTTTCATTGTTTGTTTCTTGTTCCTTGTGTTCAGCGTCATGAGTCGTTTGTCTGGTCTGTTATATTTTTTTGTCTTGTCCCATACATCGTATGTATACTGTCTTTTTTCAACGATGACCCACTAATAATGACAATAAGATATTACAGAAGACATAAAACAATGACGTCAATACATAAGCATAGAGTTAGAGGACTTCTTCATTAGGTTTAGGAATTGTCTACTTACTTCTTAGTGTATCGTAGTGTATCATTGTAACACACTTATGGCATTCTTTTTATTTGAGTTATCACGACATATTGTAGATGTTCTTTTCTGTGGTGCGTTCTATACTGATTCTTGTTGTGTGAGTCTTTTTGTCTGCCTTTGGTTGATACGTTTTTTTAGTTTTCTTCGTGGTTCAAGGACTTTTGGCATATATCACTTTTGTAGCACTAGGCTTCCTGCAATACTCTTCAATTACATGTCTATTTTATAAAAAAAATTGTTGAAATAGTTCTACTGTTTTGTTCTGCATCACAAGTTCAACTCTTAACATGAAAAACTAATTATTTAGCATCAGTGCCTAATTACTGTACTGCCACTGTTTGATGTATTTAGTATTAATTGAGCTTAACAGCAAGCTACAACAATTTACACGTTTTACTGAAGGTAAAAACTCAAAATGTAATATATATGTTTCAATAAAGCAGTAGTATTATTTTCGATAATACATAAACGATACGCAGAAATTCAATACTCACTTATGCGTAGTTACATATTTGTCTTCCATGTCGAGAAATACCATGCATGCGTAAATTCTAGGAATTTAATTTCATATGACAGCTATGTCTGCGAAGTTCATGCAGGATGGTCAACACAATTATTATCCTTTGGAACTAATATAAAGGAAAACACAGTGATTCAAAAGCAGACTTTTTAGTCATCAATACTGGTTAGCAATTATTCGATTATTAAGGACTAGCACATAAACGCCTACAAAAAATGCCATCCCAACCATCCAGCAAATTCGGCTGGGAAAATGTATTAATGTCTCCTGCAACAGATTCACAAATCACAGCACGTCACAATGCTGCAGTAACAATTTTATTATTACAAGATTTGTTGCAAAAAGAACAGGAATAAAAAGGAACATTTGGGGCCACTCACATGCAGCCAAATTTAAAATTAAAACACCCACTCAATTTAAATAGAAAGGCAAAATAAATTCTGGCAAATTACGATAGGTCAACCTCATTCAGCAGACGTGGAAAATTAATAAGTGATAAAATGGCCTCAGATGGCAGACATTTCCAAACAGTTACATCGTGGTTACTGAAAAAGTGTTTGTGGCAGTCCAAACTGGCCCTATTTACAAGTTAAAATGTATGTCCTTATGTCCTTTTGGACCTCCGGACATTAAAAAATTGACTACCGCATTGCAACACATTTCAACACATCCAGGTCGTGTCAATGCTCCGTTGACACATACCAGAGATTAGTTTTGTGATCCTTTTCTGGCATGTGCTGGTACCCGCCAACCATTGCCAATGGCACTGAAGCATGACACTGTGTTTTTCTTTCTTTCTTGAAAATGTGTGGCTGCCGTGGATGATATCCCCGAATCAACCAAGCGAATAGCATCGGAATTTTGACTCACTGCAGCGCATACAAATTATACTGTGCTACAATATTATTCAACATAAGATGGGACCCACGCCAAAATGTATCTCGTGCTGTACATGAATTGGATTCTCTCTGTGGTATCGTCTATCTTCATGTTTTTTATTGTTAATAATCGAAACAATGACTCAGATGCGTTATTTGCAATATTGACCAATTTGATTTTTTTTGTCAAAAAAATTGTTGAGTTTTCGATTTTAATTCCGAAGTTTCAGTAGTATTTTTTCGGATGCTTAATCAAATTCCATATTTGTGTAAAGTTACCATCTAAACATTACCCAAATTAAAAATTAATTCTTGTGCTAGATAGTACTTCCAGTGTTATGAATGTACTAGCAAGAATCGGCGAGTCAGCTACTTCCTTTAAAGGGCCGCGGCACCCCAAAGTTGATGATTCTAAACTGCACACAAGCAACTAAATGAAAGTGCTACTCAAAACAATGATTGTGCTAGATATGACTTCCAGTGTGCTAAATGTGCTAGTAAGGATTAGCGATTGTGCTACTTAGGTTAAAGTGCAGCGGCACCCCAAAGTACCCTAAATTGAAGTTGCTAACTTCAAACCAGCACCCAAAATGAATGTGTTAATCAAAGCAATGATTGTTGAAGATAGTACTTCCAATGTAATGGATGTGCTAGCAAAAATTAGCGAATGTGCTACTTCCGTTAAAGGGCTGCAGCAACCAAAACTACCCCAAAGTTGAGGGTTCTAACTTCATACCAACTCCCAAAATAAATGTGCTAATCAAAATAATGATTGTGCCAGATAGTACTACCGATTTGCTGAATGTGCTAGCATGAAATAGCTTATTGTCCTTCCATTAATGAGCTATGGCTCCCCACCCCAACATACCCCAAAGTTGAGGGTGTTAACTACACTACAGCAGACAAAATAAATGTGCTACTCAAAACAATGATTTTTGCTAGATAGTACTCTCAATGTGTAAATTTGCTAGCAAGAATTACCGATTATCCTTGTTCCATTATAGGGCTACAGCACCCATAAGTTGAGGTTACTAACTTCTCACCAGTACCTAAAACGAATGTACTGCTCAAAAAATTATTGTGCTAGCTAATACTTATAATGTGCTGATTACTGAATGTGCTAGCAAGAACCAGTGATTGTGCTACTTCCGTTAAAGGGCTGCAGTACCCTAAATATCCCAAAGTTGAGGGTGCTAACTTCACATCAGCACCCAAAATAAATGTGCTACTCAAAATAATAATTGTACTAGACAATACTTCCAATGTGCTAAATGTGCTAGCAAGAATTAGCACTGATGCTACTTCCGTTTAAGAACTGCGGCTCCCCAAAGTAACCCACACTGAGAGTGCTAAATTCACACCATGTGCTACTCAAAATAATGATTGGGCTAGATAATACTTCCAATGTGCTGAAAGTGCTAGGAAGAATTTTCGACAGTGTTACTTCCGGTAAAGGGCTACGACATCCCCAAAGGACTCCAAAATTGAGGGTGCTAACTTCATACCAGCAACCAAAAAGAATGTGCTATTCAAAACAATGATTGTGCTAGTTAGTACTTCCAATTTGGTGAATGTGCAAGCTAGAATTAGTGATTTGATATTTCCATTAAAGGGCTGTAACACCCTACAGTTCCCTAAAGTTGAGAGTGCTAACTTCACACCTGCATCCAAAATGAATGTGGTATTCAAAGCAATGATTGTTCTATATAGTACTTCCAATGTGCTAAATGAGTTACCAAGAAATAGCGATTGTGCTACTTCCTATTAGTACTAAAAAGTACCCCAAATTTGGGCGTGCTAATTTCACACCAGAACCAAAAATGAATATGATACTCAAATCCATGATTGTGCTAGATAGCATTTCGAATGTGCTGCATATGCTAATAATATTTAGGAATTGTTTTACTTCCATTACAGGACTACAGCATTCCAAAATAACTCAAAGTTTTTGGTGGAAACTATACACCAGCACCCAAAATGAATGCGCTACTGAAAACAATGATTATGCTAAAAAGTACTTCCAAGTTGCTGAAGGTGCTAGCAAGAAATATCGATTGTTCTTCTCTCGTTAAAGGGTTACAGCACCCCAAAGTACCCCCAGTGTACCAAAGTTGAGGGTGCTAAACTTCTCACCATTACCCAAAATGAATGTGCGACTCATAACAATGGAAGTAACACAGATGATAATTCTTGCTAGCACATTCAGTATATTGGAAGGACTATCTAACACAATCATTTGTTTTGAGTAGCACATTAATTTTTGGTGCTGATGTGAAGTTAACATCCTCAATTTATGGGTACTAAAAATTGTTCTACCGTAGCCCGTTAACGAAGTAGCACAATAGCTAATTCTTGGTAGTACACTCAGCACATTCGATATACTATCTAGCACGATAATTGCTTTGATTAGCACATTCATTTTGTGCGTTGGTGTGAAGTTAGCACTCAACTTTGGGATACTTTTGCGGTGCCACGACCATTTATCGGTTGTAGCAGACTCACTATTTCTTGCTAGCACATTCAGCACATTTGAAGTACTGTACAGCACAATCATTATTTTTAGTATCACATTCATTTAGGGTGCTGGTGTGAAGTTAGCTCCCTCACAATTGGAGAAGTTTGGGGCACTGTAGCCCTTTAACGGGAGTAGAACAATCGCTTTTTCTTAATAGTAAATTCAGTACATTGGAAGTATTATCTAGAACAATCATTGTTTTTAGTAGCACATTTATTTCGGGTGCTGGTTTGAAGTTAGCTTCCTCAATTTTAGGGTACGTTGGGTGCCATAGCCCTTTAACGGAGGTAGCACAATTCATATTTCTTGCTAGCACATTCAGCACATTGGAAGTATTATCTAGGAAAATCATTACTTTGAATAGTACATTCATTTAGGGTGGTGGTGTGAAGTTAGCTCCTTTAAATTTGGAGACGTTTGGGGCACAGTAGCCCTATAACAAGAGCAGCACAATCGCTTTTTCTTAATAGTAAATTCAGTTCATTGGAAATATTATCTAGAACAATCATTGTTTTTAGTAGCACATTCATTTTGGATCAGGTGTGAAGTTAGAACTTTTGGGTTGCCGCAGCCCTTTAACGGAGGTAGCACAATTGCTAATTCTGGTTAGCACATTCAGCACATTGAAATACCATCTAGCACAATCATTGTTTTGAGTAGCACATTTATTTCGGGTGCTGGTTTGAAGTTAGCTTCTTCAGTTTTAGGGTACGTTGGGTGCCATAGCCTTTTAACGGAAGTAGCACAATCCCTGTTCACATTCAGCACATTGTACGTTCAGCACATTGTACATACAGCACGTTGGAAATTCAGCACATTGGAAGTACTATCTAGCAAAATCATTACTTTGAATAGCACATTTATTTTTGGTGCTGATGTGAAGTTAGCATCCTCAATTTTGGGGTACTTTTGGGTGCCATAGCACTTTAACGGAAGCAGCACAATCGCTTATTCTTGCTAGCACATTCGAAATAATATCTAGCAAGATAATGGTATGAATATCACATTTATTTCGGGTGCTGGCATGTAGCAACATGTTTGTAAACGGTGCATCAAACACCACCCATGCGCTCAATTACTTTTGGTTGACTCATAAACACAGATAGAGTGAACGAAGTCGGCAGTGTATTTTTGCATATTTGGAATATTTAACCGAGTTTACCTAATCCTTTAATTTTAAATATCTAGCGGTTTATGCCAGCAGTTTATTTTAGGCTAGTTTTAATTTATTGAGCTTAAGTGGTCCGCTCCACCATGCACTCGAGCCCAACCTACTTGTGTGAAAAAAATAGGTTACCTGATCGAACAGCAGGCCCACTACAGTCATTATACTCGAAGCAGAATTTAATTTTCGGCAAATATCCTTTACTTGTTCACAATAAAACAGTTAATAACACTAAAATGGCTTGAACAACCACAAGTTGTTCAACAACTTGCCACCATCTTGGAATGACGTCGGAAAAAAAATGTTAGACTATTAATGAATGGTTTCACATTTATCAAAAATTTACAGGTAAACATTATTTGAAAATTGGGTAACGACATCCTAACGTGACGGCAAGTTGTTGAACAACTTGGGGAGTATTCAATTCATTTTTCGCCTTGTTTTTATATCTTTGGGGTTTTATAAAGTGATGTTGTCCGTTTTTTTCTTAAGTTATTAATAAAAGAAGGACGTCATTCCAAGATGGTGGCAAGTTCCTGAACAACTACAAGTTGTTTTTAACTGGTTTAGTGTTTTTAGTGTGTTTAACTGTTTTATTGACAAGACTAGAATATTTGCCAAAAATTAAATTCTGCTTCGAGTGTTTGCCTGATGTGCGCCTGCTGTTAGATCAGGGAACTTATTTTTTTCACTTTACGACTTCTCCTGCAAATAAAAAAAAATATCTTCTAACCTGCTTATTTGCTACCAAGAGAACAATTATTTTTTGCTTGCTAATAAACACTGAGTGAGCGAACCCGTCTGTGTATTTTTGCACGTTTTAAATATTTATCGATATTCACCAATCCTTTAGTATAATGTAGTAAAGGATTGGTGAATATCGATAAATATTCAAAACGTTCAAAAATACACAGACGGGTTCGTTCACTCAGTGTTTATTAGCAAGCAAAAAATAATTGTTCTCGTGGTAGCAAGTAAGCAGGTTAAAAGAAAACTTTACAGAGGCATTATTGTTGCCATCAACTTTACAAGGTAGTAATGATGAGTCTCCTGTACCGCTGGTTTAAAGTAATTGATAGAGTTTAAAGTGATTGTTGGCTACACGGGACATGGGATTTACGGATCAGGACTTAAAAGGTGTAGATTCGTGTCGCTCTGACGTAATAAGTTCTGCCGTTAATGGAGGAGCAGTATTATCATTCTGTAGCTTTGTGCAGACCACCGTCTTTGTCACGATTTGACGTATAGCTTACACCAGAAGTAAATTTTCAAAGGGTTTTTGTAACGATTGTTAACTGCTTCCGGGAAGTGACTTTTTATTTGTCCTACTTTAACAACGTTACTTTAAATGGGGGACAAATTTTCTTTTATCAAAGTTGGCGTATTTCCAGCGTTCATAGAAACATTACAAATTAAAGTAATCTTTGCTGTTAGCGCTTTTCCAATAGCGAAATTATAAAAAGGCAAGATTACCAGTCAAATGTGAAATGAATGCCAAATTTTGGCCAGGTCTGTTGCTTAAAATTTTATATCTCAGTAGCCGAAGTTTTTAACATTTTTCCATCCGGTGCATAAAACTTGAAAATCAATCTCTACCCCTCGTTTTCCACCAAGAAACACATTTTTTGGAGAATCTGGTAATTGTGCTAGGGCACCAAGACTGCGCGTTTCAACAAATTCTAGGCTGATTGCCTGCATATTATTTAGCCTCACTCTCCATGGCTTTCATATAATGTACGATAGCCAGTTGTTGTTTTTATTTACGGGAGACAAACCCAACCCCGTTAATCTTTCCCACTGTAGCCAGTAGCCGCCAATATAACAATGACAGACGAATTGAATAATGACTTTCTAACAATGATGTCTGACAATGTGAACTTCGCAGGCGTGGTCATTGTTTAAGGGTGACTAACGGATCTGATTTGCTTTCGCTTTTAGTGAACGTGACCCCAAACTTGATTATTTTCCCTACGAATGACGGATCCGAGCAACAAATTCAACAATGACCTGGTTCACTTGGAGATGCAGCAGTTAGAAATTCAAAACTGATCAAAGTAGCCCTGTTTTACTCTAACCTTTTGCACCCTTTAGTGACCTTATGTACCCTTGTGAATGTATCCTTTTGTACCCTTGTGTTCTCTTTCAAGTACTCTTTTGTGCCCTTCTGGATCCTTTCGTACCTTCTTTTCTCTCTTTGTACCCTATTTACCATTATTTACCCTTATTAAGCCTTTCATGTTCTTCGGACCTTTTGTATTCTTCCTTACCCGTACATATTCATTCGTCTGTTACGTACGATTTGTAGTTTTATGTACCGTTTTGTGCCCTCATGCACCCTAATGTGTAACCTTTCCACCGTTTTGTACTCATTTGTACCCTCTTGTACCCTAATGTGTACCCTTTCCACCGTTTTGTACTCATTTGTACCCTCTTGTACCCTAATGTGTAACCTTTCCACCGTTTTATACTCATTTGTACCCTCTTGTACCCTAATGTGTAACCTTTCCACCGTTTTATACTCATTTGTGCCCTCTCGTACCCATTCGCATTCTTTCGTACCAGAGGGTCAGAGTGGCTCAATTGCTACCACGACCATCTACTAAGCCAAATGTCATGGGTTCATTCCTGGCTATAGTCCACCCCTGTGCAATTAGGAGTAGAAGGCCCCGGATGTACTCATGTTCATGGTGACTGTGGCATGCAAAATTTCTCAGGTACTTCCTTGCAAAATTGTTCCTCTCTCTCCCGAAATACCCTTAGGAGGTGAAAAAGTACATTAATTCGCCAATTTCCCGTTTTTTTTGCTTTCGTACCCTATGTAGCTTATCATTTCGTACCCCTGTACCCAATGTCCTTTTTTTGTGCCCTTTGGTCCTTTTCTTAATCTATGTAACCTTTTGTATCTTATGTGGCTTTTCGTACCATGCCACATGCTTTTGCAGCCTTATGTATCCTTTTGTGCCTATATGTCCCCTTTTCTAATGCCTCATACCTTTTGTGGCCTTTCGTACCCTTTCACACTCATTCGTACCCTTATGCACCCTATGTACCGAATGTACCCTTTTCTTTATCATTTTATCCCCTTTCGTCTCCTTATATACCCTGTTGTACCCTATGTACCTTTCGTTCCCATTCGTGATTTTCTATCCACTTTGTGCTCTGCCGTATCCCAACAACAAGATAACCTTATTTGTTCCCTCTGAACTTTTCTTACCATCTTGACTAAAATACTGTTTCTTTTTTACCCTTTGTACCCTAATGTAGCCTCGTACACTTTGGTACCTCTTTGTTAACGTTTTGTACCCGTTCGTGTCCTGTCGTACCTTTATGTGCAGTTTCGTACCCAATGGTTCAGTTTGGTGCCGTTTTAGTTCCGTACCCTTTTGTGCCCATTTGAACCCCTATGTACCCTTTCATACTTTTTTCTACCCTTTTGTAACATTTCGTAAACTTTTGAACCCTATGTACCCTTGTGTACCCGTTGGTAGCTGTCCGTACCTGTACATAGCTGTTTGTTTCCTACCTCCCCTTATGTAACCATTCGTAACCTATGAACTCTTTTGTACCATTTCGCATCTTCCGTAACCTCTTGTGCCCCTGTACTCTTTCGTACCATGTGTACCCTTTTATACCCTAAAATTATGTACCCGTTTTTTATTTACCTTGTTTTTGCTCTTTTGTTTACATTTGCTTTGGAATGCTATTTTTAAAGGTACGAGTTATAGGCGTTTTAAAATCATTGTTAATTTCTTTGTCTTGTAGGCCTGTAAAAATACGATCTTGTTGTAATGAGTATTAACAAAAATACAAAACAAAAAATTCTACTGTCTGAATTGAGATTAGCTGCCATAACTCTTTCAAATGAAAAACTATTAAGCTTTAATTAGTTATTGATCGTGGACTACCAGATGAGTGGCCAGAACCTTAATTAAATCAGCGGACACCCTGTCCAACCCCTCACTGGCATGGTCTGTGTTATTTTCAGGTTACTTTTTTTTACATTGAAGCGTGTCAAGAGTAAAAATAACAACTAGGAATGAGCAGCACGGCGATCAATTTTACACACCCGTTGCACTGCCATGTGCTGCCACCTTTCAGGAAAACTCAAAAAGGGTTTGGAAACACAGTTAATTAGTAACACATTCGTTAAGGTTAACGAATTATTGCAAACTGCAACCCATTTATTATACTTTGTAAAATTTAGGTTGCACAGCTAAACAAAATCACGTTTTTAAACAAATCAAAGAAGAAACAAAAGGCACACGCCATGCATGTTGTTGTTAGGTTGCTGGACTCTACTCCCAGTTCAACTGTGCTGGTTGACTGGGAAATTACAGTGTGTTCCTTACTGCGTCAGTGGGTAAAAAAAATACTTCTGGATTTACCAAAAGTAATTTTGAAACTTTTCATTAATTAAAAATATTATAGTAATCTTCTGGAATAAACAGAAAAATAAATATACACTATCGCTGTAAATTATTCAAAGGAAGGAAGAAAACAAGCCAAACCGCAGAAATCATACACTACAAATACCGTATTATATACAGTAAGCCAACTATATGTCCGTATGTTTTGTTGGAGTGGTATGACCAGGATTCGAACTGGCAACTTGAAGATCGCTAGTGCTAGAAGCAATGTTCTAGTTTTCATTTAACTTTCGAAATATTAATCGGTGTGCTTAACTTGGCTAATAGGATTAACCTTGGAAGACTTTTACCTGGCTCAATGATATCACTACCTTCGAAGGCCGACCCTTTTTGGAAACTTGGCGGCTTTTTTTATACCATTTTTGGTTTTGGGTGGATTATTAATATTTTTAATAATTTAAATCACTTTACGCAGTAATTGTTGTAAACAACTTAAGAAATAATTGCGGCCGTAGCACAACCAGCACTGGCTAATGTTTTGTTTTATTTTTATCGATGTTGATGGCTCACACCTGTAGCAAAGAATGTAATAAGAGGAGAAAATAACTAAACATAAACTAAATGCTGGAATAAACGAAAGCCTACTAGAATAATACATGATACGTAGTTTAAGCCCACTTAAAAAAGGGTAAAATTTGAAAAAAAGCCACACGTCACACCGAAAGCTAAAGTGTCCAAACTAAAATAAACAGTAAATATACTGTAAATTTGAAATAGAGTTCTGTTGGCTTCGCCTGAAATAGGCTCAAATCCTGTATCCGAGTTTTGGTTATAGTTTATCATCTCACTGAAAAATCTTGCTACGCAAAGGCTATTTTTTTTTTATCCTTTATCGATATGGTTACTACGATTTCCATAAAGATAACTCACTGAACCCGTGTGTTCCTTTTTCATTGCCTAGAGCCACAAGAATTTTAGGTCGAGTGGAGCCCAGGTCACTGCTTTGACCTTTATAGTAGGTTTTGCGAGTTATCGTTTACGCCAGTGGGGGATAAAGACATGTTGATAAAGGGGTGATGTTAGTGATTAGGCATTTGCATAGCAAGATTTTTCAGTGAGACGATAAACTATTACCTAAACTAGGATACAGGCTTTGAGCCTATTGTAGGCGAAGCCAAAAGAACTATATTTCAAATTTAGAGTATATTTACTGTTTATTTCAGTTTGGACATTTGTCTTTCGGTTTGACGTACTGATGCTCTTTACTAGCTTTTTTCAAATTTTAGCTTTTTTTAAGTAGGCTTAAACTACGTATCATGTATTATCCTAGTAGGCTTTCGTTTATTCCAGCATGTAGTTTATGTTTAGTTATTTGCGCCTCTTATTACTCTCTTTGCTACAAGTGTGAGCCATCAACATCGATAAAAATAAAACGGAACATTAGCCACTGCTGGTTGTGCTACGGCCACAATTATTTCTTAAGTTGTTTACAACAATTACTGCGTAAAGTGATTTAAATTATTAAAAATATTAATAATCCACCCCAAACCAAAACTGGTATAAAAGAAGCAGCCAATATTCCAAAAAGGGTCGTCCTTCGAAGGCAATGATATCATTGAGCCAGGTAAAGTCCTCCAAGGATAATCCTATTAGCCAATTTAATTGCACCGATTAATATTTCGAAAGTTAAATGAAAACTAGAACATTGCTATTATGGTAAAATCAACCCACATTAGTCAGTGGAGAGAGAGTTAGCGATGCGATAGAGCCTCTTCACGCCTGTGTTGAAATTGGATTACGACGGTAGGCTTAACGTAGTTCGTGTTTTCCCAGCATCAACCAAAACGTTTTAGAGATGAAACGCTCTCAGAAACTATTCAGGTACGGTATTTGGCCATACATAATTTTCATGAAACACCGAAAATTAGTCGATTAGCATTTTTCAGCTGATCTCAAACTTTGACAGCCACTTGTCTCCAAACGGAAGTAGTTCCAAGTTGGCGGCGATGCCAACAACAGCGCAAGCGATGGCTTCTGCAGGTGCCTTTCGAGTTCCCAAAAGCAAACTGTAATGAATGTCTACAGCCACCCGCGCGAACATGATCAAAAAATGTATTCGCGGATTTGCAAAAGAAACACGATTGCTGGACGGCGTGTTCGAAGCTGCTGTCTATCGTTGCAGAACCGAGTTCAAAGTAAGTGTTGAGTGTTTGACTGCGCCACGCAAACGAAATACCATTCTGTGGAGGAGGAAAAAATACCAACGAAGAGTTTTACGTAAGGCTGACATGTAGGTTTGGCTGCAATAATGCTGTTGATATCACGATGTTGTCTAACCGTAAACTGTTCATTAATTGAAAGTGCGAAAACACGGTACGATCACAACCGTTATTCAATCGACAGCCTTGCTGCGATGCGCGGACACGCATACGTAAAAATGCGACGAATTTACGTTTTCATAAATTCGGAAAAAGTTCATGATTTTTGTCGAAATGACGACATTGCAACTATTGAAAAGTGACACATGCCGTAAACGAATACGATTCTGTACCAAATTTCTCACTGACGACAATGAGACGAATTACTCAGGATTTGCAGTTTACTTTTCGTCGTAAACGTCAGCGTCACAGCTTAGCTGACCTGTCCTGGCCATTGAACGAGACGATAGGCTATTGTTTTAAGGTTGGGGGGGGGGGGGGG
>JAHWFP010056355.1:10073-32523 GCA_023313725.1 Lithobius niger
CAACCCCATCTTCGCAAAGACGTTATGTTGGGACACTCGTGAGTCAATGTAGATGAAAGGCAACAAATGCTACAAGCCTTGAAGCAAGCCTTGCAACTCCATCAATTAAGACTCGCGTTCCACGAAATGTTGTTTCCGATTGGCGGCTCAGGTTATCAAACGCCATCAGCCGGCAAAGCACACGTAGGAATGATGGCTAAATAGCCCATTCACATCGCAATGATATGTACGACCACTAAGTTACAACCGAGCGTCGCTGTGACAACCATTGCCTTAGGCAGTCGTTCTCAGTCTTTCGTTGTCGATCGTAGCAAACGCAACTTTTCATTTTTGTTGTCGCTGCGTGACGTCACCCACGACAGCCCAATGGCTGATAAGCCGTTGCGAACACGATCGGCGAAATGCAAGATGGAGGCGGAGAACACTTCGAAGCTTCAGTTAATGCTCTTTGCTGTCATAAACATCTCTGCAACGAGATAATTGTAGTAAACAGCTAAACAATTGTGCTGTATTCAATGGCGGTATAATTTCTTAAATAAAACGGAGAATCACAGTATGATGGTTCGTTTAGCACAACGTTGCCACGCAGCCCACTTCTGAAAAGTAAGCGCTCTAGCTCTACTCATTCTGCAACGTTGATTGGTCCGTTGATGGTGGGTCGTGCTGGTGTGACAGGGGGTTGTTTTTAGTGCTGTTGGTCACTGCCGTTCCTTGTTTTTGTCGTTCGTTTGTCGTGGCGGTGTGAACCAGTTATAAAGCAACAAACCAGGGCTAAAAAAAAACCACAACAATAAAACGCTCATTTAGCCTTCTATGACAAGGGCGAAAAGAATACGGTTTCAGCAAGCAAAATATTAAATGATCAATTAGCCTTCTATTATTTTAGTGACTGCTAACCGCAATCCTGCCTTTAAAAAAAAAGCCACGCTAATGCCGAACAAAATTAATGTTATGTCTGCCATCCATTTTTTCTTGACTGACCATTTGACATGGGGTCCACTGGTAACCCATTGACCAAAGTGACCAGTAACCAATTTATTGTTGGTTATCAAATTTTGAATTTGTAAAATAGGAGTTGTTTTCTTAAATGAAAGTACGATGGTTTATCTTGTTTAGTATAATGTAATTTAAGAACAGTCAGTGGTCTCTGCTAAGTTGCTGCTGTTAGCTTTTACTTTTCACATCGCAAGTTGAAGTACTCTCTTTGCTAATGATATCGCACTGACCAAATGAAGCTGCTTGCATCCTCTTTTAATTCGAGCGGCTTTAGTAAGGAATTGTCTGAACAGCAGCATACTTTCTGGAAAGTTAGGGCACGCCATCTTTCGGTCCAATGGGTCAAGTCGGGCCACTGGGTCAAGTCGAGTCACAGGGTCAAGTCGGCTCACCGGACCGAGTCAGGTCACCAGGTCAAGTCGAGTCACCGGATCACAGATCTAGACACACGCTAGTGTGTCGCCGCCAAGTAACAGATCATCCCATTGTAGACATCCGATTGTTAAAAATTGATAATGATAAAACGGCGGCTCACTAGCAGACATATGTCTGTTAACTGTAAGCAATTGAAAGCATATTTTGGCATGTTGACGACCCAATACGACAGAAATGTTTCAAATTGTGGAAAATGTAAGGGGAAGGGTCAGAGATTAAGAAAAACTAAAATTTAAAGGATGAGTGTCCACTAATCATAGAGAAAAAGTTGCGTCAATAACGTTGTTTTTATGTTACTGTCTAGCTAGCTAGCTGACTAGCTAATAAGATTTTTCCCATGTTAAATCCCATAGACTTTTTGCTCATGGCTAGCGCAAAATTGAGAAGGCCTACGTACCTGAACTCTTGCACACGGATGCATAGTGATCTGAGGATGGTCCTTTTGTTGGTTTGGGGGTTGTAGGGGTCAGGACAAATGCGTGGGAGGGTTTTGAAATTCGCCACGGGTGAATTTAAATTTCGTTTCTTTTCCAAGTTGCAACCAAAGATTTTAAGCAACAATGGCTTGTAAAATCCTGGACGAACTAAAAACTGAACTGTAACGAAGGACAAAATAAAGAAACATTTAACGTAAGTATAAAGGGATGCGCGTTAGATGATGGTTACGCAACAATACGAGCATACACGAGCTAATGGGTTTTTTGTTAATAACCCAAAAATAAATTGCTTCGCATTCTGCTTTTTTAGTAACAACGACCGTCGGGGGTTTCTGCATGACTAAATGTGAACGAACTCTTGAAAAATTAAGGGTTAGGTGAGGGGCTAAACAAAACAACTGAAGGGGATGCGCTGATTGAGTGAGCGAAGCAAACGAAATCAGCGATTGTTAGTCAGTGTGTGCAAAAATGGGATTGAAGCATCTTAAACAGACGATGTAACCTTATGTACGTTCACAGTCGTATGAAAGTTGTGATATCCACCCAAAACCAAAACTGGTAGAAAAACCCGCCAAGTTTCCAAAAACGATCGGCCTTTGAAGGTAGTGATATCATTCCACCAGGGAAAGGCCACCAAGGTTAATCCTATTAGCCAAGTTAATCGCACCTACTAATAGTTCGAAAGTTAAATGAAAACTAGAAGATTGCTACTAGCGGTAGCAATCTTCAAGTTTTCATTTAACGTCCAAAGTATTATTCGGTGCGATTAACTTGGCTAATAGGATTAACCTTGGTGGCCTTTCCCTGGTGGAATGATATCACTACCTTCAAAGGCCGATCGTTTTTGGAAACTTGGCGGGTTTTTCTACCAGTTTTGGTTTTGGGTGGATCTAAATAATTTGGGGTAACCAGAGCAGAAAATGTGATCCAGTTCCAACTCTATATGCTCGATCTTTCTTTCCCTGAAATATACTCATTTATAGTGTATACTGATGTAAACAGTTAGCTTGTCATTTGTGTCGTTTTTACAGAGAAATGGGTCGAACGAATGGAAAAATATTAAATACATAAAAACAATCTAAATCTTTATTTTCTTTGGAATTACCTCCGTAATAGACTTACTTAATTTCTGCTAGAAAATTCGCCGGGCTTATAAACAATAAAAGATCAGTCAAGATTAAACGGTGTACCGAGGCAGCATTAAAAACTGGTCTTGCGAGAATACAAGATACACTAATTTGAGAAAGAAATGTCGTGCCTTACTTGTAAAGGAAGGTCGTGGATTCAAGTCCCAGTCGGAGCAGTTGTCATTTACGTCTTTCTCATATTATTGTAGCTAGTATTCTAACCAGGCCTGCCTTTAAAAAAACTTAGCCTCTCACCATTTTCTGCATCTCACGAGAAATTGCTTTTGTAACATGTATGTAGGTTTGAGTGACTGGGGCAATGACAAGAACAGAAGGAAGAACAGGAAAAATGTGAGTTTGAAACATTTATATACGTTTGACCTATTGTTGTTGACCTAAAACCGAGTAACAAAGGAAAGCCAACATGGAAGCAAGCACCTTTAATGCTGACATCCTCTATCGCTTATAGTTCACATTCGGTATTTTCACTAAAGCAAACCCATAAAACAACCAGAAGGGGTGATACCATACAAAAACCCCATGTAAAGGGACCCGTCAAGTTTTCGCCATAGAAAGTAGATATATCAGAGCTAAAATGTCTGCCACCAAGTTTTCCGTCCCAATCCTGATCACTCAATCTTAAGTGACACCTCGGTGATTGTCAGTTACGCTTGAGTGATCAGGGCTCTGACCACAAACTTGGTGGCAGCCATTTTGGCTCTGATATCACTACTTTCTATTGCTAAAACGTGATGGTTTCCTTTACCACTACGGGGTTTTGTGTGATATTCTTTTAGACTAACAATACAGAAAAGCGGATTTAGAAAAAACTCGTTTAAAAGACGAAAGGAAGCGACAGCCAGTAAGCTATATCATTTTAGCCTTCAACAGAGAAGGAGAAAGCTCCACTGCGATTAAGAGTAGCGGAAACTTATTTATTATTTCACCTGCCAAGCTTTTGGTCGTGCCTCTTCGGTACTGCGGCATCATCTTGGTGTTGCTGTTCTTGCCTAGCCTTTTCTATGTTTTTGTTTTCATGCTCTGGTTCATGTAGTTAGGGTGACAGTTTCTTTGGCTCGAATATCACTGGGAAGGAAATTTCCTCATGGAATAACATGCATAGCAATAAGGTGAAGGGAACGTGGTAGGTAAATATATCGTGAATGAATAACAGCTGGTATTTTACATTTGTGAACAACTGTTAATTTTCTATGCTATCATTATGTATAGAAAGTTAAACCAGCGATTGACACTTAATTAGCACCACTTAATGCCAAGATTGCGTATTGACACATGCCAGAATGTAGTCACAAAACGATATAATTAATTGCTTAGTAAATAATTACCATCTCCTTTAGTATTTGTTTAATAATAAAAAGGGTTAAATAAATAAATTCTACGCCAGTTTAACATCATCTTCATTTACGAACGATTTTGCAATTTTTATTAGTCATGTAGGCAATACATACAAAAAGAGCTATGTTGGGCAACAATTTTGTTTGACAATTTTATCCTATTTGTACATATAAAAAAATCTGGTGACGTAACAACAAACATAAATGCAGGACATAACTATAAATTTTGCAATTGCTTTCCGACGAACTGGACAACAGACACATAACAAGAGGATGGGCTTCGAAATATATTCGGTACTTTTGGGCTGTAAACGTCAATACCCTGTAAACATAAAAAATACACAAGAACATTTAAAGCATGGAAAAGCAATGAATGATGGTTTTGAAAATACCTTTAAAAAACACCGTAGAAAATGACATTAAAGGTGGGTGTTCAAATGAAAGTCTGCAGATTAGGCCAGTCAAAATAGGGTTGAAAATGGAATTAATTAGCAACAAGCTACAAATTTGTGGAATGGTCTCAGGCGGCGTGCGAAACAACATACTAAAAGTCCCCTGATATCCGACCATTGTATTGTCCACCATCTTGGAAACATGGCGTTGGAAAACGGTTTTTTCTATATATCTTGGTAACGGTTGCTCAGGCATGAAAATATATTCCGTTCAAAAATGTACAGCATTCAATTTTCTAAAAAAAAATGTTCTATTAATATTTTTCGTAGATCAATGATTCAGCCAATAAACAGTGTAGAAGAATGTTGAGCTAATGCCGCCATCTTGGAAACATGCGCCAGAAATTTTTTTTTCAATACATCACGGAAACGGCTGCATGTAATATTGTTTAATCCGAAATTGTAGAACATGGTATTGTCTGCAAAAAAGGTCCTATTCGGTTTTTTTTTAACTGAGTCAATGATTCAGCGACTAAACGGTGCCGAAGAAGCCATGCATGTGTTCCCCAAGCACGCAATGTACATTACACTTCATATAGTTGGTTGGCTTAGTCCCAAAATTGATGGAATTTTTCACTTTCTGTGAAAAGCATGAAAACATATGAAGAGTAACTGGAAAAAAATAGCTATGATAGCAAGTTCAAAAACCCCTTGGGGAAGATGGCGGGGTGGGATTTAACCCACCAAAAACGGTACGTATAGTGATTTTCGTGATCAAATTATTCTTCCGCGCCCTCTAACAGCCCGAAATGGATACGCTAGGGTTTTCTGAAAGGTGGGATCTATTCTTTCCATCAATCCTAGCCGAGACTGTTTAACTTAGATAGAGACCGTCCTACGCCCATTTAAAGGTGAAGAAGTAATGATGTAGCAGCGAAAGCGTATGGTGATTTTCGAATTCATATTGCTCTACCGAGCCTTCTAATACCCAGAAATGGACATGCTTAAGATTTTTTGAAAGGTGGGGGATCTATTCTGTTCATCAACCCTAACCGAAATTATTTAGTTTGGTGGGGACCAACCTATGCCTATTTAAAGGTGAAGAGGTAATGGCGTGACGGCCAAAGCGTATGTTGATTTTCAAATTCAAAGTGCTCTTGTGAGCCCCCTAATAGCCCGAAATGGACATGCTTAGAATATTATGAAAGGTTGGTAATCTATCCTTTCCATCAATCCTAACCGAGATTGTTTAGCTTAGATAGAAATACAAATATGAGCATTACAATGGCACTCTGAAATTCAAAATAGCCGCTCCACCTTAAAAGAGGCGTTGAACGGTCCCATCTAACATAAATAATTTCAGTTAGGATTTATGAAAGAATAGATCCCCATCTTACAGAAAACAAAAGCATGTCCATTTCTGGCCATTAGAGGGCTGGCAAGAGCACTTTGAATTAAAAAATCAACGTACGCTTTCGCCGCTACGCCATTATCTGTTCAACTTCAAATGGGCGTACGATGTTCCCTTTAAGTTAAACAATTTCAGTTAGGATTGATAGTAAGAATAAATCATCATCTTCCAAAACATCCTAAGCAAGTCCATATCGGGCTATTAGATGACTTGCCAGTTATTCATCAGATTTTATGACACACATAACTGGATTAAATAGTTGCATGCTATTCACTAGAATGATTCATCACACATTTTTACTGCTCTGTGCGGAGTTAATAAAGGAACGACTTTACCAGTTCGCTTCATTTTAATGCGAATAATTTAGTGAGAAGAAAACATTTAAAAAGAAGCATTATGTCCACTACAAAAACTGTAAACGGGACAGAAAGCCAATTGGGCTCGATAAGTGTTAAATAAATACGGATGCAAGCCTATTTACGTTAACTTTTGGACTTGAATGTCAGACTGCCTGAGTGGGGAATCCAACCCACGACCTTTGAAACCAAAGCCATGTCAGTATTGCTGAGTGGTATTACTCCGGCCTTTGGTTTCAAAGGTCGTGGGCTTGATTCCCCACTCAGGCAGTCTGACATTTAAGTCCAAAAGGCAACGTAAATAGGCTTGCATCCGTATTTATTCACTACAAAAGCTCTCATTAGCCAAAACAAAAGAACTGCTTGAAGCCATTTCTGGTGGTAAGTTCATAGAGTAATACATAGATACTATCCTGATTGTTTAAATTCCTTTTCAAACAAACAGAACACAAATAAAATACATCTACCTTAGAGATATTTAAGTTAAGGCAACATTTTGGAAAGAAACTTATAAAAACTACATTTTTTACCATTCGTAGTGCTTCTCGAAGGCTAAAATTGCACTACTAAGTCAATTTGTGACCATGCGGTTACACTTAGCAAAATGTTTGCAGACACAAAAAAAAAGGCTACAAATTCATTTTTCTTAAATTTTGTACTGAGGTGAGTTTCTTACACGGGCAATGGTTTGGGAGAAAAAGAAGAAAAGGTGTGTTTTGGGGCCAAATGGCGGCCATTTTTACAATATGGCGGCCAACGCAATGGTCGGATTTCAGGGGACTTTCAGTATGTTGTTTAACACGTCACCTGAGACCATTCCAAAAATTTGTAGCTTGTTGCTAATTAATTCCTTTATCGGCCCATTTTTTGTCTAATTTTACTGGACTAAATCTAGCGCTTGCTTGCAGCTTTTTTTTTTCTCAGAGAATCAAACCTAATCTAAGCCCCTTAATTATTTAGTT
This sequence comes from Lithobius niger, assembly GCA_023313725.1. Lineage (NCBI taxonomy): Eukaryota > Metazoa > Arthropoda > Chilopoda > Lithobiomorpha > Lithobiidae > Lithobius > Lithobius niger. The sequence goes on from JAHWFP010056355.1 coordinate 17,545, forward strand.
AAAATTAGATGAAGTCCACGGGTAATGGGAGCAAGCTGTAAAAGTCAACAAAATTATGGTCGCTAGATGGTGTCACGGTCGATACTTTTCTGTTGGCTACAAACAGCATTTAAGACAAAACCAAAAATAACCACAGGACGTTATTTAAACATAAACAATAAAGTCTCAATAGTTTGACAAAAATGTTGCTGACAAGCCCTTTTTAAATTTATTTTTCGGATTATTCGTTTTTCGATCATCTATTTTAATTATTTTGTGTTGTATACGTTGACAGCTAAAATGGCACAAAAGCTGCCTAAGATCCATATTCTGAACCGATAATTATAGCGTTGAAGTATATAGTTACAAATTGTTAGTGCCTTTCACAATAGATTTCGTCCAAAATTACATCCATAATCCGTCCGCTCGAACTATAAAATTGTAGGCAAGTTCTGCAATTCCTTGGTGTTGCAGCATTTTAAACAATAACAAGAAAGAATTCAACATTTTCATTTCTGCATCATTTCTTGCCACTAAATACCCTTATCAAGCATTTGTCTATAACCCTAATTAAACCAATACAAAAGAGTCCCACCAGGATCGTCCATTAGCACATTTTGTGTGATCCTGTCATAAACCACCTTGACTGTAAAATTCAACGTTATTTTGGCTAGCCATAACTTTAATCTTAGCCTTAACCTTAACACCTTAACTTTAAATTTATAAACAAGTAAACTACCCAAGAGGCACTCCATGAATGCAATTCAAAACCAAAAAGGGAAGCAGTGTAAATCCAAAACTCCTTTACAAAATCATTATAATTTTAAAAAATGATAAGAAACATACCTGTACAGTAAATGTAATTTTCTGCAGCAGACTGACTTAGTCTACTGAGTGCTAATAAAAAAAAACCTAACAAGTTTAACTCTGCAATGTGTTTTACAGATGAAAAAAAGTGGTCCTAGAAGGTGCAGTGGGGATGCCCAATTTGGATTTGCAAAGTGTCCGTTTTTTTTTTTTGCATTACAATAAACCTTCCTAAATGAAAGGGATTAGCACATTTTTCAAGTCACTGAACCTTCAGTAGTTCTTAATGTAAGAAGTGCATACTTAGAAAACACACTTACGCTCTGCCAAATGTCAAATTCCACACTTCTAAGAGTGTGGGCGGATTTTCGATGGACTTCTATTTTTAGAAAACACAACAATCTCCCATCTTCATCAGGCACACTAAACACAAGCATCCAACTATATAGACATGATACTGCTTAACTTCAAATTTCCATCTAGCGCAACGACACACTAGTCGCTGTTGATACCGACTCCTCCTTTATCGTGGGCCTTCTCTTGCTGTGTGAGGTAGAGCTTTTTCCAGCAAGAAGAAAGTCTAGTAGTGAGATCATGAGTAGCTATTTAGGCTATTTCCTGGTGAGCATGCTCTTGTATTTTGCGTTGATTTGGTATCTCTTGGCATAGATATTGGATTTTAATACACTCGACTGCTCTTAGATGGGAGTCGCTGGCGGTGTTTGACTTGAGGAGAACTGAGTGTTTTCCCAATCAATGGTGTGTTCTGAGTCCTGAGCCATAGCCACTGTTCTTTCTGTTTCCCTAGTTGACCGCTTTCTGGTGTTCAGTGATTCTTTGGCAAATCAGTCTTTTAGTCTCCACTGCAGTCTACTGCACGTAATGGCATAGACTGTTGAGTTAGGACAGCCATACACTACATCGAACAAAACGCCGTACGACAAAACGTTTTGTTGTAAGGTGTCTGATGCAATTAGTTTAACATGGATTTGAATCGGGCAGCCACACACTGCCTCGAATTTTTCCTTGTCTGGCAAAGGTACCCAAACCTTTGTTTTACGACAAAACGCTATTAAACAGCTTGACTGTGCATGCGTGGTGGAGCCATATAACCCTCACTTTCGATACGATGTACAGCAACCATTATGGAGTTTCGTATTCAATTGATCAAACGGTCGTAAGCAAAAACAGTGGACATCCGACAAGACAAAACATTTTGTCGTAAGGTGAATTCACATTAAACATATTCGGTGTGGTGTATGACGGGCTTTAGTTGGTGGGAGTAGCATGGGACTGACGAGAATGGAGGGTGGTTTGGGTGATGCAGACGCAAGATTGGAGTGGTGGAGATCCTTCAGGAGGTTAGTTTTTTTTCTGGATCTGTGGTGTGTGTTGTAGTGATGAAGAACAGACTCTTGATCAGATTCTTGTGGATCTGCGCACTCGTCCCATCAATAAGGAGTCTGCTGAACTTTGGATGACTGCTTATAGGACTGTAGGCAGGGACCAAAAGTTTGGTTGATTCCATAAACAGCACCAAACTCCTGCATGGTGAAGGGTTGTCTGCACGTTCTTACTCTTGTTTGGGAGGTAAGTAATGACTTCAATTGGTGTTTCATCATTTGGACTTTGATCTGCGTTCCATTTCCTTGCCTGGGATGTAGCTTTATTGATGGATGTGGCTGGGAAGCAAAGTTGGAGAAACTTGTTCTTGGCAAGAGCAAAGTAGTTTCAGCATCTTCAGCAAGGAGGATCGATATTTAACCCTCTTGAATTCGTCCTTCATGACAGAGATAAGTATATTCTTGGAGTGTCCCGAGTGGTATGGGATCATCCTCTTTGTCTGATGTCCAGTTGTCCACGATAGCTTTTTTGCATCCGAACCACCTGAACTTCTCTCTTACCTCGTGAACCACATGTAACTCCCACAAACTAAATCAGCAGTGTACGCCCTTCCATGCAGAGACTGCAGCATTGTGATAGAGCCAAAAAAGACTGTTCTGCGAAAGAATTGCTGAACACCAAAAAGCAGTCAACAAAGGAGACAGAAAGAACGGTGTGGCTCTGAATGCTCAAGACTTAGAACACAGTCACAAACCATCAGAAGCTCCCATCTGAAAGCACTGTAGTGTATTGCAATCCAATAACTGCACCAAGAAAAACTTAAGACCATGGACATACAAGCGCCTGTACACCAGGACATATTCAAAATCGTTACTCCTGAATTCACTACTGGACTTTCTGCTTGCTGGATGAAGCTCCACCTCACGCAGCAAGAGCAGGCCCAAGATGAAGAGGGATCCACTGTCAACAGTGACTAATGTAACGTTGTGATAGAGGGAAATATGTTGTTAAGCAGAATCAGGTCACTATAGTTGGATGCTTGGTTGTGTTTAGTGCGAACGTTGCCACTCATCAAGCCTAACATCTACCAAGGAAGGAACGACTCCATGCAAGGAATACTGTATGACTGACCTTGGCTTGTCAGTTGCAATCACCTTTATTGACAATAGATCAGCTGACCAACGTGACAGCTGATGACAAGCATGCAACGCTTGGATCTGGCTGGTGGCGCCAGCCAAGGGCGAGGTAAGACACCACCGTCGGGGCCCCCCCCCCCCTAAAAAAAATTCTTACCGTGCTTTACATCATCTTTTAACACGGCAAGATCCTTTTTTTCAGATACAGTAAGTGGTTTTAGAGTAACAATCCAAAATATTTTTTTTTCATTTAAACATGCAACAAAGATGTCGCCAGCCTCACAGGTCGAGCCTCTGTGGGACTTTCCTTATTCGTTTGGACCGCGTAGTTATGGCTGGTTCCACGGCAGGTGCATGATGAAGATGGAAGATTATCTTTTCCAACAATAGAATTCCATCGAAAAATTCGCTCATACTCCAATTTGGCATTTGGCAAAGCACTGCAGTATTTTCTAATTACTTCTCACAAGCCAAATAGAATGAATCTAGCCATGTTTCAAGAATTGAAGGCTGGAGCCGGCCCACTGCAGCTTCATGATGGCTAAGTTATAACAGAGTTGAAGAAGGATGAGGCATGGTCGACAATCTATCCCGATACTATACATGACGAAATCCTGGACTTGACTCCCATACCGGAAAGATGTACGATTCGGCAGCTACGATATGCTAAAATTAAGATGGAATTCGAGTGTTTTTTTACCCCTGACTACAATCCGTTTGGATGCACGTACACGTACTGCCTGTTTAGAATGTGTAGCATAGGTCAGGGCAAGGTATGGGGGTTATGAAGCAGTATACTGGGGAAGGGGGGGGGGAGAAATCAGGGCAAGGAATGAGGGGAAATGAGCATCCAAATTGATGTAACCTAGTGTTGAAACTAATAATCTGCAAAAAAAAAATTTAAATTAATATTTTTATGCAGTTTTCATTCTCAATGTATGCCTTTTCATATATACGGCTAGACATAAGTTTTTACAACAGAAAAAATAGTACTGGGGCGACGAAGCTAACTTTGATCAGACTAAGGCGATTGTGCAACACGTAGTGTCTTTTGGTGGCATATTTTTCACACGGCGTACAGCCAAAATATTTAATGGTAAAACCTTTTATATTACATCCCCTTTTACAAATCATAAAACCTTATGCATGTTTTGTGTAATGCTTCTGTAACTTTTTAGTTTTTTTTTTTTAAATTTAAGATGTTTCTATTGTAACTTTCCAGTCTTTACAGAAAGCGTACATGCATCTCGCTAATTAAGTTATTAAATATTTTTGGATATACTGCAAGTGCTAGGCTACTAGCCTTTTTATCGCTTCCATCAGCCTTGCATTTTAACTTCAGCCTATAAACTTACACCATTTTGATACCAGATTATGAATATGGCTCGATTTTGCGTGTCACAATAAGGGAAATTCTTCATCAGAAACATAAACGTCATTGCTGCAAACGACTGCAGGAGGTGCACTGGCCGCAGCTGAAACACAAAAGACAGACGATAGAAATCGAGGGTATAGAACATAAAGGTTGCATGTCCGGAAAAGCGCAAACTGAGTTATTCCAATTTTAAAGTTTGCAAGCTTGCGAAAATACGAAATTGCTTTGTGAGAAAGCTGATTTTATGCAAGCAGCAAGGTATGGGTGTTGTAAATATAACCTTCAAATGTATGTTTAAGCAATATTAATATTTAGGCAGTCCCTATGGGTTAAAGGACATACCACATTTGTCCATTACAAGTTAGTAACGTCTCAGTAGACATACAACCTTTGCATAAGTAATATGCCTTTGTGCATGGTCTTCAAAACACAAACCCAGTGAAGTCCATTGCTGTTTATTGGCATCAAATTAGCTAATGTTATGAAAAAATACCAAACTAAGCCTTAAAGATTCAGGTAGGCTACAAAATCTTGTAGGAAAAACTAAGTCACGTGTTAATCTTATTCAGGATCAAAATAGGTAATTTTAGTTTAAAGAATACAAATTAAGCTATTCAACAGTGTAAAGTACGAGTCGGCAGAAAAACTTCATAGGCGAAACTAAGTCACGTGTTAATAATTATCATTCTGGATCATCCTCGTCCCAGTTTGGTGCTGGTGTGTGGTCAGTTGCTCGTGCTGATGTTGGTAATGCTTCATAATAAGCTCTGAACTCTGCAGGAATAATTTTCTCTTTCAAAAGAGCAAGAAGATCATTTTTTTGGCATCTGAAATGCTAATCTGTTTGGAGTACTTTGCCTGAAGTTCGTAAGACTCTAGCGTAATAGGGCGTCCCACTGCAGCACGTCTAAATCTAACGCCCAGGTCTAGAAAATCGCCTGTCAGCTCATACTTGTATTGTATTATGAAAGGTCTTGCTTTCTCAAAACGTAGCCATTTGATCTTTAACCAATTGACGGCATTGTCTTCATCGGGATTGGGTTCTACATTTCGACTCTTCCTTTTGTGTTGTGTATTTTTTGTTGTGTTGTACATCACCCACTTTGCTAACTCTTCAACGTTGCAGAAGCTTGTGTGGTCCAGTTGCAAGACTTGGTAAGGACGTGGCATCTTCCTAGCCATCTCAATGACCAGTTGCCTTATTGCAGTCTCAATTGTGGAGTGCATGGCTGCCTCCAAATAGGAATGGCCCTTTTCCATAAATTTGAGATCTAAAATTTCCAAGTGTGAAATGGATTGCACAGGGCGTACACCAGAGACACACACCAGAGACATATTGCGATTTTGGCCACCGCAGGTATCCGAAAAACTTGACACATGAGTGACAGTTTATGGAAGTGACCTAAAATACTGTAATAAGCAAGATGCAATAAAAATTAATACAAGCTGGACCCGTGCGTGCTGCACGATGATTGAAATTCCTGAACTTAGCTTCTCGCGGTGTTTTGTCGTGTTAGGAAGGTAACTCGCGGTGTCAATTTCTCCCCCACCCCCTCCCGTACACCTCTACCCGCTTCCGTGCCGCCAACACCACCACACCGAACTGCACCCCCTGCCAGATTTTCCTAGTGTGGGGTCAGTATCTCCCCGGCACCTTAGGTGTTTGGGCTTTGGTTTTAATGTATCCCCCCCCCCCCACATACGCCATCCCTTTCCCCCAAAATGTGACAGCCTGCCTCCTACCCTTCTTTTCTCGCCCTTGTCATCCTTCCCTGACCGGAAGTCGGGACATTCCCACGGATGTTTTGGTGTAGCCCCGGATAAGTCACAATGAAGTTTGATTGAAGTCTAAAAAAAACAAATCACTGAGAAACCCAGTATTCAGTAAGCAAGTTAAGTTCGCTGATCAGCGAAAGTGAAAACGTCGACAATGGCACACTTCACAATTAAAATTAGATACATTGTGTTTATAATTTGTTGCAATTATAATTATTGTTCATTACCAAATATGAACGGTCGCGCATGCAATGATTGTTGCCGCTTGCTTTGAAACAATTCAGCTCAGCTCAGAAAGCGTAAATCTATGAAGCCAATAAGCTATTTTTTTTATTAATATAGGTGCCAATTTCGAGGCCTAATTAAGAAAGTAGCTTAGTTGGTGTAAAAGTATACGAGTTTAGCTGAAACACGGGGTCTTTCATTTTACCCATCAAGTATGAAATACATAACACGTGTACCAAGAATTGTTATGCACCGAAACATAGACATCCCACGTGCACGAAGAATGAAAAACACGTTACTTTTAATTGTAACGATAAAGTTTAATTGTTGTTACTGCTGCTGCTGATCCATGAGCGCTTAGGGTATTAATATATTAGATACTTGGCTCAGAGGAGCTTGTTTGATGCCGGTACCATAGAGTTTGGTTCAAGCCAGGGATCCAATAGACGAGGCTATCGGCCCCAGCGCACCTTTAAGGTGAAGAAAGCAAGACACTATACCACACACTAGACGAAGCAGATCTTCCTGGATGATTTTGTACGAGCTTTGTGGTAGTATGTACACAGCTTCTGTCTGCCAGATACCTACTTCCTGTTAAGCACAAAGGTTGTATGAGACATACAACATTTGTACTTTCAAAAAACATTATTATTTATTGAGCACAAATGTTGTATATGGACATACAACATTTGAGCTGGTTGCAATTGTGAGCCTGTGGACATAGCACTACTGTTGATTGTGAATTCCAGTTTCGGTTTCTCTAATCAACATACCACCTTTGTGCACAATGAAATGTACGTCCTTGGAAACCTAACAATGGGTGTAACTCAATTTTAACAAAATTTGGACGTCCTCTATACCCTCGAAATAAGGACCGAAGTTCACACATAATTCGAGCAGGTCCTTAGCTAAAGAGGTCCGTAGCTTAGAGGACATGAAAGAATTAAGAAATTTTTTTGGCAATGTCTATTTTTAGTGACGTGCAGTGCGAAATAGACCAAAGGGGGTTTCTCGTCCTGTACTTGAACTTCTGTGATCTGTGTGTCCATGGTTAATGTTTCTGTCAAGAAAAGAAACAAACGAGTCTCGCCTTGTCTCGAAAAAGACAAGATCAAAAAATTTATGGCTAGTTTCGAGTACGAGAGCAAGAATGATTGTGTCAACATAGAGGCAACATTAAGAATGTAGGTCGAGAATCAACTTTTCTGGGTAGAGGGTTTGTACGGTGCTTGAATTTTGAAAAAAAATTCCAGGCCTTGAAAAAGCATTGAATTTTAGAACAAAATACAGAAAAGCTGGAAATGTCCTTTAAAATGTTGTTGGCTTGAAACTGCCTTAAGTTTTCTTCAATTGCGTGGGGAAAAAATTGACTTGTTATGGAATACCACCACATTTCAAATCCGTGTTTGCTTAAGGATGTGAAGGAAGAAAATTACGCGTTTGCTAAGTCCAAGGCAAAATTAAAAATAAATTTCAGTAGTTAAATGTGTGACGATAAATCGGTGGCAATCATTGAATTAAATGAACAAACCCAACGTACTCTTGTCTACGTGATAGTCTGTGTTGACAGTTGGCTACGTTGGATTTGATCAGTTTAAAAAATTTAGAAAACAGTCTAGACAAACTTTAAAATGCGGTACTATGTGGCCTTGAAAGATTGAAGTTTGGCCTTAAAAAAGTCTGGAAAAGACCTTGAAAATTATGGGCGAAAAAGTGTACGAACCCTGTGGATAGCACATGACATTCGCGTTAGGTATGGCATCGGCGAGAAAATTTAGTGCTCCATCTTTCACGCAGTAATCATTGTGACCAATGGACGACTAATGGATGGATGACTAATGGATGGATGGAAGGATGACTGATGGATGGATGACTGATATATGGATGACTGATGGATGGATGACTGATGGATGGATGACTAATGGCGACTAATGGATGACGGTCATCATTAATACTGAGCAATATGAACTGACAAGAACAAGTTTTGTAGACCAGTAAATAAAGGTAAAAATAAAAGTGGGTATCTGTAAGCAATTCCAAGAAACATGAAACTTGGCACAAATGTTATATTACAGTACTAAACAACGAAGTAAAATATCCCATGATTCCAAACTGTGCTCCGGCCGCAATCTTGAAAAATGGTGCCAGTTTTTACGTTTTTTTTTTAAGCATACAGCCAAATCTATGCCTTTTACGAGAAAGAGTTTCAAACGAAAGTTGCAGGTAATTAATTGGGATATACGTCAAAACAGCACGAAAATAACAAAAACTGTGATGTCATGCAGCGAGACGACAGTACAGCGTGCGACAAAACAGCGCAACGACTTAACAGTGCGACGACAAAATAGCTTGGGATAAAACAGCATGTGACAAAATAGCACAAAACGTTGTTTAAAAACGATGACATATCAAGCATTGTCAATGGTATCCTCAGATCAGAGCAGAGTACAAAGCTAGTGCTCTATAGTTTCTACACAGTTACGGCCATGAGGGGAGCAACGTAGGGAGGGATAATTTATTGCTTGTGGGCGCTTGTTCTACCTTACTTATTTAGGAAAAAAGTCCAAAATACCAGGTAGGGCTGGTTGATTTTGGTTTCTATTGCCCTTTTGAAAACATACATTACCCAATATTTAGCATTCCCGTTCTCTTAGTGCTGTATGATCTAGAGATTTAAGTGTTATGTCCATCGGCGCTGTTACCCACTGCGCATGCACAGCCTCCAGTATATAAACGCAGACGAAGGTCCCTGCTTCATCTTTCGTTCCTCTAAGTGCTCCAGTGGCGACACAGAGGGGAGGAGGGTGGGATATTGGGTAACGTATGTTTTCATAAGGGCAATAGAAACCAAAATCAACCAACCCTACCTGGTATTTTTGACTTTCTATATGCCATGAAAACAGCTATTACCCAATATTTAGCATTCCACTGACCTCGTCAAATGCGGCGAGTCCCACATGACGTGCCCCCTAGGGTAGCATGCCGATCGCCAAAAAGAACTAAGTCTTTGCATAAAGCTTAAAGGAGGTTAAAGAATCTGCTTCGCAGCTACAAAAGGGCTGATGCTGTATCGACATATCTCGAAGGCAGTTTGACATGAAGACCGTTGAGTGCCGCCAGGAGGCGGCTTCCATGATATCCGTGATGGGGATGTTGCTTTAGTGAGCCCATGAAGTGGATATTACTCGCAGTTCATGTGCTGTGACTCTGCTACCTTGGTCAGCAGAATCAATATCCAGGGCTTTGTAGGCATCTACGATGACGGATTTGATCCATGCGGCAATCATGTGAGCGGAGGTTACGCCAGAGGCCGAAGCAAAGGGGAGGAAGAGTTGTGATCGACTCCGTCTGTTGGGCTTCGATTTCTGTAGGTAGTAACGAATGGCACGGACGGGACAAAAGACCTTTCTGGTTCGCCGCCCGTTAATGGTGTAAGGGCGGGAATGGTAAATGGATGGGTCCGTTCATTCGGTTTCTGCATCTTGGCTGTAAATGAGGCCCGAAGAGTTAAGGTGACCGTGGAGCAATACGTGTGAAAGAAACAGTCCATAGCGGTAACAGAGGGCTAGGAATCACTGCAGCGGAGGCATGCAGCTAATGCAACTAAGAACACGGCCTTCCTGGTGGGATGGCTGAGACGACAGGTTGACAGAGGTTCGCAGGGTGGTCCGAGTAAGGCATTGAGGACGACTGAGAGATCCCAGGTTGGAAAAAGATATCGTGTTATTGGTCGTTCTAACTCGAACGTTTGCAGAACAGCCGAGATGCGGAAGTCGTTAAGGAGAGAAGGATGGTTGACAGCCCGGAAAAATGTTGAGGGCGGATTGATATACAAGAATGGTGAAACCTTGTAATCCTTCTTTGAAGAGATCGTTGAGGAAGCGTAAAAGCTTAGCCATAGGTGGGTTGACTGAATTGAACCGGCCGTTGCAGACACCAACGAAACCACCGTTTCCAGTGGCTGTCATAGATCTTGTTGGTAGGGGATTGTACAGTCTTCGAGGCGATGAGAGAGGCCTGCTCATGAGAAACTCCTAATGCTTCAAGGAGTCGGACGATAGAAGCCACGCGTGCAACTGGCGAGATTCTGGTTTCCTGTGGAGTATTAACCTGCGGTTCCGTGATAGCAGATCCAGGGTGATCGGAAGATGACGAGGGGTGTCTGTGAGGAGACCAAGGAGTAGGGAGAACCAAGATGCTGCTGGCCAGTTGGGAGCTACCAGGATGAAGAGTCCAGGAGTTCGTGAGATTTTGCGTAGGACCAGAGGGAGCAATTTCGGAATTGGGAAGAGGTATCTGAACAGGTGACTACAATCCAGTGTCAAGGCATCCACAGCCCATGCTTGGTTGTCGGGAACCAGGCTGACGAAGTGGGAAAGTTCAGCATTGAACCTCGTAACGAAGAGGTCGAGGTATGGACGACCCCAGAGGAGAAAAAAAAAGAGAGGTGCAGATGGATGTCTTCAAGGACCATTCCCCAGCAGGTGGAATGTGTCGTGAGAGACAGTCTACGATTATATTGCAGTTGCCGGGAATGTGAAGAGGTAACAGAGTAATTTTCTGATTGATGCAGAGGGTGAAGATATCAGATGCGATGGCGTGCAGCGAGAGGGAGTGTGTTCCTCCCCCGTTTGGCAGGTAGGCCACCGCCATTGTGTTGTCTAAATGGACTTGAACTACCTTGCCCTTGAGGTGGTTTTGGAAGTGTCGGAGTCCGAGATATACTGCTCGAAGTTCGAGATTGTTGATGTGTACGGTGGGGGTGCTTAACCAGTGTCCGAAGTAGGTGAGGTTCCCAAGATGAACACCCCAGTCATCGAGTGATGCATCGGAGAAGAGAAGGATATCGGGGGCTGGTTCGTGCAATGGAACTGAATGAGCTAGGAATTGAGGGTTCAGTCATTGTAGCATGGTGTCCGTGGAAGACAAATTTGGTTGTGGAACAGATGGAATGACCTGACTAGCATTTTCCATAAGGCACGAGGAATAGGCACAGAATCTAACGACCCGATGAGCGAGTCGAGCTGATGACGAGTGAAAGTTGGTGTTCGTAGAAATTTTCGAACCTTGTGAATGATGGATTGAATCTTGTCTGGTGACGGCATTACTGTTGCCGCTTGGAGGTTGAAGAAGACTCCGAGAAAAACGAAAATCTAGGACTGAGTCAGTCGTGACTTGGGAAAGTTTACGCCAAAACCGAAGCGATTCAGAAGCTGTAGTGCAGTATCCTTGTGTAGGATGAGCTGGTCGGGGTCTTGGTGTGGTATAATCCAATCATCTGGGAAGGCGTCCACGTAGATACCGTGTTCATGGAGGTGAGTAAGGATGGCCTTCAGAACAAGTGTGAAAATTCTGGTTGCCGCATTGAGACCGAACGAAAGGCAGGTAAACTCGTAGATTGTCTCATTGGTTATGAAGCGAAAGAGATGCTGTACAGACTCGTGAAGTAGAATATGAAGGTATGCGTCTGCCAAGTCTATAGAGATTGTCCAGTTTCCTGGAAGGAGAGCGTGACGGACAGTATCCACTGTGGACATCTGGAAGTGGGGTTTCCGTATCTATTTGTTTAATGGTTGAAGATTAGGAGTAGGTCGCCTGTTTTCTTGGGACGGAGAAAAATCGAACTGAGAAGCCGGGCCTGTTTTGTTCCAGGACTACTCAGACCACTGATTTGGTGAGGAGTGCAGCGATCTTGTCTGCAAGGAGGGAGTTCCCTATGGTCCTGGTGGGAAAGAATGGACTTCGAAGTGGAAGAGGCCACAAAAAGGAAGGCAGGTATCCGTGTGCAATGATGGCGAGGATGGCTGGATCGTCTGTGAGTATCTTGCCAAGCCGGTAGATAAAAGCTGAGGCGTCCGCCGACTGGTATTGGAAAGGGGTAATTGTCAGCATGAAGATCTTGATCGTTGACGAACTTTAGGGGACTGGTGTCCACGTCAGTCCAATGTAGCGCTGCGTTCGAAGGATCGTCCACGGCCACGTCCCCTGTTCTGAAAGGGCAACTGGGAGTGACCTGGCGGAGATACCGGAGGTCTGGTGTCTGTACGTGGAGCTGTGTACGAGTCGTCTTTGGATTCCGGCGGAATCATGGTCCCGAAGGAGCGCTGATGTCGCTGTCCTCTTGATTTGAACGGCTTGGGTTTGCGTGTGATATCAAGATGGAGAGCAATCTTTGGAATGAGTCCATGGAAAAGGATGTCTGTTTCGTGATGGGCTGATTGCGGAGAACATGCCGAGTGTAGTCATGGAGGTTTGGAGTAGTGTTGAGAGTGATGTCGCGCAGCTGAAGAGTGGAATTGAAGAGTGCTCTGGTGAACCAATTCATCAAGTGGAAGGTGGCAAAGCAGGCCTTTTGGCAGACTTGACCGATGAGGGCAGCTAATTGTCTTGTTTCTTCTGGTAAAGGATCCGCAGATAATCGTTCAAACAATGCATTAGCAGCAGTGTTAAGTACGTCCGCTTGAGAGGCTGCTCGAAGTCCGAGTCGAATGAGGCTCATCTAGGTTAAGTAGAAAGACGTGCAGAAATCCATACAGGCGTCTGCAGCCAAGAATTCTGACTGCGGCTATGTGTCGAAGTTTCGTGGATTAGTAGCTCCATCGCCTGTAGGCAGAAGAAGGACTCCGGCCGGCACGGGGAAGAGGGGGTTCCTTGTCAGGTTCCAATGGTATCTGATTTCCTAGGAGGAGACTGCCGTTACGGAGTAAGGTGGTGAGGAGGGTAGTTGATCGTCCGAGAATGGAATTCTTTCGAGGAGGTTGGTCTCGGAGACCAAAACCAAGATCGGTGGAGAGACCACGGTTGATCGACGGGGCGGAATCCTGAGGAGCTGGCTTGTATAGGAAGCAGTCGGGAATGACTGTTTCCACTGCTTTGAGTAGATCTGGAAGAGGAATCTCTGATGGGTCGGAATCCACTGGATGGTCCAGCGGTAGCTGGGAGGAGTCCGAGGCTTCGGGTGGAACAGTGTACTGGCATCCGGAGTCCGAGCCAGAGACGACCGAAGGGAGGGTGGTGAGGCTTCATGATGGTTTGTATAAGCCGAGGTACGGGAGGGGCCCGAAGTTGCTAGAGAAGAAAAACGAATTTTCTTTGCCGCAGACTGGACCCAGGTGTCCGTGAAATGTAGAGTCCGCGGACGGAAGACCAGTCGCTTGCGACTAAAGGACCAGAGAGCGGTATCCATGAGGTGTCTACACGTTCCTTGGAGAGAGTCTGGGAGTCCGTAGCTGGCAGAGACTGAGACGAGACAGAATGCCGAGAGGAACGAGAAGACAGGTCATTTGCAGCTTGAGGCGTGAGTATCACTCCTTAGCTAGGAGGAAATCTGCTTGCAGAGAGAGATGGTCCGGACTCCTGGGTTCCGGTTGTCCACATTGCATGGGCGAGGCTGAGGAGGTGTTGACAACAGATTCCATTGCCAGCGGTCGCTCGGAGGTGGACTAACCGCAAGCAAGCATTTCTGGAGACCCAGAGTTCGAAGAGGGGGACCGGGCGGACGACGGGGAGGCAGATAGTTCCAGAACAGGCAGGTCGTCTGGGTTGGCGACCGGTGAAGAAGGGCCCGCATGAAACCTGGCTTCCCAAGGTGTTCCTTCAGCTCGGGGCATGGTATCCGAAGGGTAGAAGAGCACACAGTCGGGCGACTGTTCAGGTCGGAGGCTAGAGAAAGAAAGATGAAGACCTTAGTCTGCGTTTATATACTGGAGGCTGTGCATGCGCCGTGGGTGGTGGCACCGATGGACATAGAGCTACAATCTCTAGATGGCACATCACTAAATACTATATATTGGGTAATGGATGTTTTCATGCCATATAGATGGAAAATATTGGCAAAAGGCTTTTTAAAACGGGATGTCCTGAGCTCTGAGTACAAAACATACTGCTAGAGAAGTGAAAAGGGGTGAACAGAGAAAAAAAGAATATCGTCAACAAAAATAAGTAAAAATAACAAACTGGATAGAATTAAATTAGACTTGCAACTGAAAGTTGAGGGAAGTCCATGAAGGCAGCCAAGCATCAGTTCCACATTTTTTATGTTCAACTGTATGCATAATACGATTTTCTTTAATTTACTTAAAGGACAACTACATTCATTTTGACATGCATGTTTGACTTTTGGATCACTTACACAATAACTAAATACAAGAATTGCGGTAAGAATACGTTACTTACGTCCGATATAACAATTTAATTACTGCATCACCAAAACACAACACGGAGATCGCTATTGTTTTGCTGGAACGCTCAGAAATTAATGCCGATAGATGTCATTTTCGATTTCGACTTGCAGCCGATTAAGATAGCTGTATTGACTGTGAGGAGCTCAAGCGTCTG
>JAHWFP010056356.1:0-27288 GCA_023313725.1 Lithobius niger
TTTGCATTCTCGCAGCTAGAAGCTAGAAATCACCTCAAATTCCAACATGGCGGCGGTTTTATGTCTGCCGCCTCGCAACGAAAACAGCAAATAACGTGAGTTCGGAAGCGTTTGGGAAAATTGTTTCGTCATGAGGAATTTTTTATGTTATTGGCACGGATTATAAGACTGCAAGTATTTACTCAAACGATGTCGGATTTAGCTAATCCATTTAGCATTGTTACCATGGCAATGTCACGTTTGCCATCGCGATTGAGTTCTAGCTGCGAGAATGCAAAGGCGGGTCGCTGCGTTTACGCAACAAGACCTTCTCGCTCGCCGAACGCTACTTGCTAGTCAGCCGTTATTTATTTACGATTAGTTTCCAGATTTAACTATGAATGCGGTAATAGATAACAAGTTAAATGCAATAAAATAACAACAGGAGTAAAGAACAAAGTGCAACAGTAATTTTAAACATTGTTGTCATTTCACGCTTCTAGCAATGATCAAACGGCGGTAGAAAAAATAGCTGCTCGCAGCGAGAATTCAAAATCCAACATGGCGTCCAATTCTGGGTTACCGAATCGCAGACAAACTATTGAATGCCGCCACACAGAAAATAATCCGTCGTCGTGTACTGCAGTAAAAATTATTTTCTGGCTGTCATAAATCGACGTTGCCATGTTGCAAGCATCGTACGTCGTATCGTGAGGCACGAGGAGGTGATTTCCGTCTGTGTTGTTGCCATGGTTACGTATAGACAACTCGAAAGCCGCATTCTCCTGTAAAGGCGAAGAGCAGCAAGCAGATTTAGCATTAATCAAGTAAAAGCTAATGAGCGAGAAAATTGCCTTTGCGTAAACCCGGCCGTAGGGCGCGTTTACGGAACGACTCGTCTTTCTGTGCTCGCAGCTAGAATTTTATCGTGACGGCAAGGGTGTCCTTGCCATGGTAAAAACGCTTTCTGGATTAGCTGAATCCGACGTCGTTTGAGTTAAGTCTTGTAATCCGCAACAATAAGATAAAGAATTCATCCTGACGAAACAATTTCGCAGCCGGTTCTGAACTCACATCATCGACTGTTTTCGTTTCGAGCCGGCAGACCTCAAACCGCCACCATGTTGGAATTTCAGATGATTTCAAGCGTCTAGCTGAGAGAATGCAAAGGCGAGTTGTTGGATAAACGCGCATTTAGGGCACGTTTACGCAGCGAGACCGTCTCGCCCGCCGAACGTTATTTGCTAGTCAACCGTTATTTATTTACAATTAGTTTCCAGTTTCAACTAAGCTTGAGCAAGTATACATCGCATGGGAGTAAAATTTTTACTCCTACGCTGTTCGTGTGGTATTCTAGTCAATAATTGGGTGCTGTGAGGAACTTCCAGAAGATATCAATCAATTGATGCAAACCCAGAATGGAAGCTGGTGGAGGTTGAATAAGCAGGTGTCCAATGTCGTTCTATTTTTGTGTGGCGTTTCTATAATCAGGGAAAAAACAAAATTCTCCTGTTAAAAAGTTGATATTTTAACGCATACTTAGTTTATTTAGCTGGAACTTCTGTCTTAGAATGGTGTCATCACTGTAAAGAGGTCCTTAAAAAAACACTAGCAAGTGCTGTAGTACGTAAACACTAAAATGTGACGTTTCGACTGAAGCGGTTTGGCCTTTTTCTAGCCGAACTGACAGTTTAGCGAATGGAAAGACGAAAAGAAAAGATACGTGAATCGTTCCCGATTCAATTCGATCCATCTAGAAGAGTGCATACAATTATGCAGACTGTAGTTCACATATTCGGACGACTGTAGATATCTTTTTTTTCGGATAATTCCTATTGACATTTTGAGTTTGAGCGTCATTTTTTTACATTTATAAAACTTATTTCATAAGTAAAAAAAAATGCCATAACACCATCATTCTATTACTATATAGAAGTTAAAAAGTCACAGTGGAAACTTACGGATTGGTTTTCTTCACACGCACATTCACATCGTTGATAGCAAACGCCAACAATGACCAAGCACAAAAGCAGATTGGTGACCGTCATCTTCAGAGTGGTAGCTATAACAGGCGAACGACATGAAAATTCTTATACGTCTTAATACGTCAATACGTCATCACCGGTTGGTTGTCAGTGCAAGTTTGTTGAAGCGATAGAGATTTATTTAAAAAAGGCTTGCTTTAGATTTTAAATGATGAAGAAATAAAAAGCCAACAAGGTGCACATGCAACAATAGTAAAAGTGCGACCTTTCGGGGCAGACTACGACCCGTTATCAAGCACTAAAACTTTGCAGGGTGTTTACCTGGGTGCCTATAATTGTCACATTCTGCCCTAACTTAGGTCCATTTTATCGACTTATAATTTTTTTTACTTGTGCTTTTGTTGTTGATTTGTGGGTAACACTCAAAGTGTATTTGTAAATGTATTGACTTTAGCACCTTTCGCTAAAATAATGTTTGCTTGATAACGGGTCGAAGTCTGACCCGAAACGTCGCATTTTTACTGTTGTTACATGTGCACCTTGTTGGCTTTTTATTTTTTCATCACACATCTAGTGCTTTTTTCCTCTTTTTGTGTTACATTTTAAAGGCACTCTTTTAGTTTTTAGTGCTGGCCTTTACTACTGACTACTCTGGCATAAGGAGGGGCGAACAGTCCTTTCAAAAGTTGACAATAAACGTTATCAAAAGCTTACAACTTTTGTCAACGTAAGGTCAAAAAGCTAACAATGCATCCTTGAGGACCGTCGAACCCGTTACTACCCACCAAACAATACATAGCAATAAATTGTCTGGAATTAGTAGCGCAACTCCACTGAGGCAGAGGAGGCAACCGCCGCCGGGCCCACCGACGTTTTTGAGGAGGAGGGGGGGGGGAAGGGGGAAGCAAATTAAAATTGTTTGTAACCACACAATTTCCAAAAAATATATAACTTTCATGTTTTTTTCTTCAAGTTATTGCTATAGTTCCATGAAAGTTGTGTCTGGCTTCGCAAAAATTGTTAAAAGTTTTATTGTAGGGTTGGGAAGGGGGAGCTCCATTGGGCTCTCGTTATGAAGGGTCGACTGGGCTCTCGCCTTGCATAGTAAATACTACATTTTTGTTTGACGTTGGACCTTCGTTGTTTTTTTGTTTTTTTCCCTGTTTATTTTCTTTTTTGTAATGTGACCTTCACTGGGCTCTTGCCTTGTGTGGCAAAACTATATATATATTTTTTTGCTTTTATGAAGTTCGGCCTTCACCGAGCTCTCGTCTCCCTTATTTTGAAATTACGCCCCTGCGTGACTGTTGTCGGCTGGCTAAAGGTTTCGTCTTTGCCCAGTTTGTTAACGAGCAAATTAAAGAGTCCGTGTTTGATGACAACGTGCGCAGAGGTTCCTGAAGTTGGCATTTTCTTCATTTATTTATTTTTTCACTTTTACTGAATTTAGCGAGATTAGAGGCGTCAAAGAAATTAAAGAAGATTGCAATAGGCCAAGCTGGCTGGTTAGTAAGACTAACCTTGTCGGCCTTCCCTTGTTTTGATGCTATCACTACTTTCTAGGACCGACCCTTTTTGGAAACTTGCTAGCTTCCGACTCTTATACCACTTGTGGATTTTTTACCACTCGGTAATACGAGCCTGACTGTTAAGAATCAGACCAAATAATTTTTGCTCATTTCACTATCAGCTGTGTCAACTGGATCAACTCTACATTGAACCTAAAGGTTCTTGCTTCCATTATACAGGGTGTTTGCTTTCCTGTGTGGCATGGTTTTAAACAGGGTTCGTCCACGATCTTGAATTCCGTTGAAGAGAGCCTTAAATATGAAAACCGAAAATTCAAGGGTTGAAACACATTAAAAACTGAATGAGCCTCAAGAGTGGCGTGTACAGACTATAAGCGGGGCTCCTGGCACAGTGCTATAGGCGGGCCCTTGTGCGGGGACATTGACTATAGTGCAGCCCAGATGCGGGGAGTATGGGGGGATACCCCGCATAAGTTGAGAAAATTTGTGAAAATCCACATTAAAGTTACGCAAAATGCTTAACTTTGGACCCAATAATCAGCAATGGTTTTAAGACAATTTAGTTGCCCACTCACTGGTACACACGTTTTCATTTTTAGTTGCAAACATTTTCAAGGTGGTAGAAAACCTGGGCGTCGGACTGTGTAGTGGGTGGGGGGGGGGGGGGGGGGTCAGACCCTTTATTAACAAACTAACTGGGTAGATGGATATGAGAGTAATAAGCGCACCAATAAAATTATTATCTGTGCCGCAATTCGCGCTATGAACGGTGAAAATCTTTTCTGTCAAAAGCCGTAGTAAGATTTGGTGTTAGACTTAAGACGTACAGTATGATGAACTTACCAACTTTCGCGTTGTTCTTGTTGAAGACTGGAATTGAACAAATTCGGTCTTTACTTTTATAGAAACATGAAAGCTCGTGGGTAGAACAAAATTTAACACGTGATGTAGTTAGACTTCAATAAGAGATAATTACATTTCCAGCTGCTTGGATTGACTTGTGCAACAAACGATGAACCTATTGCGCTATTCTGGCACATGTTCAACTGCGGGGGAGTGGTAGTTTTCTACATTCTATAACAAGGCCTACGTTATAATATGGCAGAAATTTAAACCTGATTCCTACATTCGAAGCGGGAAAAAAGATTTTTCAGGCCACAACCGAAAATGCATGCCAGTAGCCAAATGGCATTGGCCCGGTGCTGTAAAACAAGAAAGTGAGCTCTGCCTACCCAGTAAGAACACACAGTTTTCAGTAATAAAACATCCCGATATTTTCAGTACAGTGTTGCCACTGAGAATAATTGGAACTGCAGTGCAAAGATGAATAAAAAAAAATACCCGTCGTAGCGCCCGAGTAGCGCAATTTACTGCACCCGAGTACTGTGCGGCCATTTCGATAACATGCTGACTGTCTGCTCTAACTGCTAAGCTGCCATACTATTCAGATTCGCCGCAGACTGGCCTTAACGTTAGTCACAAGTGCGGATTACCAACCGTTAATAAAGAAAGAGCAGCTTTGCGCGTGATTGAGTTAAATTAAAGCCGACTGGTGCAACAAAAACTGAAACAGCAACGTTTCGGAAAAGCCATTCTCCGTCACCTGGTTTCAATGAAACACTCAAAATTCAACGGCAGTGTACTAGGATTGCTTCGCACAAATATAATTTTAAATTGCATGTTGAGTCGAATTCGCTTGTTCGGCATTGCCTTGCTACAGGCATATCTCCAGACAAACTGTCTACAGGACACACCCCCACACTTGACAGGGTTCAAATTGTATTTGCTGAAAAAAATACTAGGGCAAGAACTAAGGGACCGGTCATTATTTATGGCTGAAGGGGGGGGGAGGCACAAATTTTCGATGACCCCCTTCGGGACCCTGAAAAAAATATTGATTCCCCCCACTCAGGGTCCAAAAGTAATGTGACTTCCCCCCAAAAATGCGCTTTTCGTATATCAATTGAGACTGTCTGCAGATGATTTCGTGTAGCCGAGATTAGTGCTGTAGCCAAATTAAGTAAGTAACACTCCGCATCGTCAGTTACCAGTAGTGGTAAGGAAACGTGTATCGTTTTTTAACGAGAAGACACGTTGGGTTCAAAATGTTCTATAAAATGTTCCTTAAACTTCATCTCTTGTCGAGAGTCGTACAATAAGTATGATGAACACACTGGTTGCTTCTATGCCCACATCCGTAACATAGTCAGCACTTTAAAGACGGTAGCTAAGAAACCAGGTACCAAGGTTGTTCTACAACGTTCTTTGTAAAACTACATAGTGTTACTAGTAATTTCAAATCCTTGTAACACTCATATCATGGAGGGGGGGTCTAGGGGGGCCAGAAGTTGCGGCAGATGATGATGAATTTTGACTGCTGAAAGTGCCTTTTCTGAGACCCAAAAATGACTTTTTTTCTTCCAGTTTAGTCAGTGTGTTCCCCCCGCCCCTCTTGGCGGGACCTGAAAAATGTATGCCCTCCCCCCACCCCCGTTGAGAGGTTCCCAAAAATTCAGGACATTCCCAATTTTCTCCGCTCCCCCCCCCCCCCGGCGATAAATAATGACCGCCGGTCCCTACTCTGGAATCATCAGTAATTCTCACGCATCAACCTAAAGTACACAATCATTTGGTGCCAGAAAGTAAATATTTAATAAATATTACATAAATCTTATAATAAATTAATTTAAACTTAACGGCTTCGCACGGACAACGCCGCTGCATGCACCCCCTCCCCGTTTAGATTGGGCCATGGTCTGTCGTCACGTGCTGTGAGTAATTTGCATCAACCTTGTCTTTCTTGCTCGGCTTCCCGAAAGGAAGGACAGGTTTCCTAACTCCACCTTTTTCGTCTGCCTCTTCTGAGGGGAGGTGCTAGAGGTTTGATAAATGTTTAATTGTTTTAATAATGTTTTAATTTTTAAATTTTAAATGGACTTGAATGCACTCCTCCTTTTTAAGCTTGAGTGACTCGGCAGTACACTGCTATGCGATTTTGAGTGTTTTATTGAAACCTGATGAAGGAAGGAGAATGGTTTCTCCGAAACGTTGCTGTTTTAATTTTTGTTGCACCAGTCGGCTTTAATTTAACTATATGGCCAGTAAACTATCGGGCCCGGCCTACAACGATATTCGGGAGGTAGACAAAATGGCCGCGTACACGACCGGTTCATTTCTTCTTGATCTGTTCTTGGAGGAAGCATCTTTGTGTGGAGAGATGCAACATCTATTGGCAGCTGGCGACGGTTTTCAAAATATTAATTTTAATTTTTACGTAGATTTTGGTGGCAAATTTTTATTATATATAAAAGTGTTTTTTTTTTAAATAGTTTTTAAAGATATCACTGAGCCACAGTTAAATACGACACGTTCGTTGGCAATTTGCACGGCCTGTGTCGCCTTCGGCTGAGCAAAGCGTCAACGGAGAAATCAATCGCATAAGCGACGTTTTCGGCGGCCATATTGCCCACCCCAATCACGTATGCTATTTTTCATCCAAGTTCCGGCCGGTATACTGTAGTAGAGCCCTGATTTAACTCATTTCGATTAACAACCGTGACAGGTGAAGCTTTTTTCCTTGAGGTGACCTGGCACTGGCTATCACTGGCGATTATCTCCCCCCCCCTTCCCCCGCCCCGAGACACATCTTGTCACTGCTGTTTTATTTCTCTTCATTTATCTATGTAGCCAATGTATTTCCCCTCGTTGGTGGATTGCATTGTAGTTTTCTGTGGTGCCAGTTCTTATCTCGGACATATCCAGGGAGGCAAGGCTTAGGAAGCTCAACTGCAGCCTTCGTTGAAGTTAGGAAGATAAACTGGGGCTATGACCCTAGATTGTTGGCAGCGGCGTGACACGAAATTGCGAAACTATTTCGCAGACAAGACGTGACAGGAAACCAGAATTCTGCAGACACAAATTTTTAAAAAACGGTGGAAGAGCGAAGCCCAGTAGCGAGCTAAAAAGCATTATCAATCCATCGATGGAAGTCAATCTAATTCAAGTTGGGGAGAAAGCGGCGATACTTCGTGAGTGACAGGAAGGCAAACAACTTCCAGCACAGAGAAGACGAAAGAAAAATTTCCGAATAAAAGGAAAATTTCCGAAGAGGGAAGAACTTCCGAAGTTTTACAAAGGCGAGAATCGACGCAAGTGCCGGAAGAACGCCAGAACACTCTCAAGTGCAACGACCGTTTCCACAGCTTCTACTTACCCTTAAGTTAGGGCCTTAGTGGGCCTCTTTACCTTGATGCTATGGCTCCATATTATGTATCCTGTATACTCTGTATCAATAGTTATGTACTAGAGGAAGGCCGTGCTACGCACGGGGCCGGTCATGAATTAAGTTTACAGACCCACTCCCCCCCACCCGGCCCCACTCCCACTCCCCACTCCCAACCCCCTCACTCCCACTCTCCACTCCCCACTCCCACTCCCACTCCCAACTCTCCACTCCCCACTCCCACTCCCAAGTCCCCACTCACACTCCCACTCCCATTTTCGCACACACTGGCTAAGAAACGCTTTCACGGATTAAAATTTCTTCAATCCAATTTTTGTTCATACTGGCTGACAAACGGTGATTTTTGTTGGCCTCAGTCACTGAATCTGCGTATCCAGTGGCTGAAATCACAGGATGCACCGTTTAAAGAATGTGAGTGCTGAACCATCATCTTTGCATGAAACAATTTTTCTGTGGGAAGTCAATAAATAAGCTTTCGTAGAACAAAAGTTGAAACTTTTAGCACGGCTGCTTTGGCATTTTCCTTTTCTGGGAGAGGAAAAAGTAAATCGCCGGCCTATGGCGGCCTAACAATGGCTCATTATTGTTTTGTTTTCACTCACAGAGCTTTGATTGTAAACGACTACTTTGCAAGATAGCAATGATCAGCCTCGTGTTCAGCAGTGATTGTTGTTGTCCACTTTGAAACAATTCAGCTCAGCTCTGAAAGCCTTCATCTGTGAATTAAATAAGCCATTGCATCGTTTCCAGCTGCCAATAAATTAACAACGTAGCTTAGTTTGATTTAAAACTATACGAATTTAGCTGAAACATGGATTCTTTCATTTTACCCATCAACAATCAACGGTTTGGACGATAGTTTTAAATCCTTAGCACGTGCACCAGGAATTGTTAGGCACCGTAGCAAAGACATTACACGTGCACGAAAACAATGAGAAGCGATTAAACTGATTGTTGTCCTTCCGGTTTTTCTTTTATCTTTCTTTTTATCAGCTCAGCCGAGATCCAGAATTATTATTATGTAGATTCCAGTTACGCAATGTACTCTGATGAATGGTCCAGTCCATGAAGATCAGTGGTCGGAGTGGCTCTAGCTTTGCCTGCCACTAGGGGGTGGCTGCTAGCAGAGATGGCTAATGGACACTAGGATATACTACAGCTAGTACCTTGCACCACCTCTGGTGGTTACTGGCTGCAGATTTGGGTACATAAGACCCTGCAGCCCTCCTTCAGCATCATTCTGGGAGCTAGTCCCCTAACCAGCCACAATTCTTCCTGAAGTGTGCCACTCTGCTAGAAACCGTGACTGTAGAGCGTCCTTGAACCACTGGACATCATCTCGTAGCCCGCGTGGCCCTGGAATAAACCCTGAATTCACTACCCTTTCAGGCATTCTTCCTTGAACCGGGCATAGTGGGGTTGCATTATGTGGCAAAAAAGTGCAGTAAAGTGTAAAAATTGTGTCAGGAAAGAAAACGTAATGAGAGCCTAACGCTACGAAATCGAAGGTTTCAGTGCGTGTTTTCAAGATGGAGGGAAGCAATTGAACGTTTGGTGGAAGGGAATTACTCTTTTGTGTATATGTTTTATTGTGACCAAGGGGGAAAACTATCCCTTGAAAATTAAATGCATTTGTGATTTTTTATGACTGTGTGGTATATTCTTGCTGTCAGGAGCAGGGCGTGTAGCTTTTAACGAAGGTAAGCTGTTTTTAAATCTCATTTCATAGCGTTGATCCATTCTTTTCTAAGCAAATTTTTACAAGTGCTCTTTTTTGGTGAAAATTATAGTATGAAGTGTATGGCAGGTAAGACAAAACAGGTTTACAAGCTTTATGAGTAACCTATGAAATTCACTGCAACAGTCAAAACACATAATTTGAGTTAAATGAATTAATTAAAAATGCAGTTGAAGGTACTCATGGTACAGATCAATTATTGTTCTTACAGGCTAAGTCGTATGAATTAGATCTATAAGAAATAGAACCAAAAGCACTTGTCGAAGGGCACTCATGGTATATATCAAATTGTTTTAACAGGCTAAATCGTATGAATTAATTGTAAAAGAAATAGTACAAAAAGGACTTGTCGGAGTAACGTCAAGATTACTTCGTCGGTTCCATCATTGTTCCATCATACAATGGAGAAATAAGTACGCCGGACACTGGATTGTTGCGAAGCTTCGATTCTGCTTCGTCACAGCAACGATTGCCTGTTATATCCAACGTGACCAATGTCCAAGTTCGTGACCTCTATTATTCTGCAACTACGACCTCCATCTTCGGACTTTAAAGGTCGTCCTATGTCGACCATCTGCCGCCTGAGATGGTTGCGTAACTATGCTTGTCCCCCCCCCCCCCATTATGGTGCAAGTTACGTATATACTGGTGGTAGCGTATATAACTTCGCTGAACCTTACACCCTTCAAAGGACAATCAGAAACGAACTACATTTAGCAAAAAAAAAAGTCAAGCAACTCAAAGTTAGCACCCAACCTTTACTGATTCACTCCAACAGCAGTCCAGTGATCTTGATGCAGCTCGTGCAGCTCATTAAAAGGCCATCCCCGAGGTTTCACTACAAAGCCAGAAACTCACCAAACTTCGTTGAAAGCTACAGCTAGCGGATTCAATGACTATGGTGCCTCCAGAATTGTAAGCTTTCAGTATCTAGGAAGCCAGCTTACTCATTTTTCCCCAGACTCTACCTACTCGGGACTGATCCACGCCGTCACTCACGAGATCCTTGAGTTCTCAAATCTCGTTTAAGACCCATTGGCAAACTGGAAAACTCACCTTCAGAAAACGTTGTTTCACCATCCATCAGTGCCACAGGCCTCGCTCCCTTCTTCCTCAAGCACATCTGACACACAAATTGGTCCCTTTGGCTAAAAATCCACCCTTTCCCTCAGGTATTGCAATATCCCATCGCTCGTGCCTGGACCTCTGCCAAATCTGCACTTCCAGTCTCAGGTCACATTGCTCAACAACTGTGGCAATTCGACAGCGCAGAAGACTTCCACCCAACCCATCCGGGGACAAGAAACTCTCCAGTCACAAGACCCGTCGACTACCCTGCCCTGATTGCTGCTCTCGAGCCAAGTGATTTTGTTTTGGTTTCCGAACTCGTCCCTAATTTTCCATTTTAATGTTCCGTCTCCGTACATGGCACTGAATGAGGGCCATGATCTTCCCATCACCCATGATGTTCCACCTACCTCACTTGAAATCACCCTTTTCACAAGAACTGTTTAACCAAGGAAATCAAGTAACACCCTTCTCCACTCTGCATCTGACCAAAATTTCCATGCCATTTGATTTGGCCTTCAACTCCTAAACATCTGTCATCACGTCACTCGGCTTCGAATCTTCAGCTCTCATCAAATTTCGAACTCAACATCACTCTCTCTTCTACAACTCAACTTAAACTAGAACTGCACAGGACGTTTCTCCAGCCACAGGAAGATCATGGCCTCTCGTTCCTAAACCACCTCTTCATCGTCCCCCACCTTGACCAGCTTGTATTTTGGCGTCCTCCCTTCCAAAATCAAGTTTTATCTCTTACGGACTTCTCAAGGACAGGATTTTCGTATTCCTCGAGACACATCACTCCACAAGCTTTTTTCAATCAATTCATCCCATTACAAGACTCAACACTCACCTGCACTGCATCACCAACTTCCACATCATCTGACTCGCAGTCAAGCAGGTAATTATGTTCGTAGAACCATCATGGCTTCTTAACGAACCCATCCCCAGCGATAATGGGTATTATCGGTTTTACTACAAATTACATTCTCAAGTGGCTTAGGGATTGTATAGTAGCTGTCATATTAGAAATGGTCATCAATCACTTTGAGTGACAGTTGGTAGCGGCTTGCAACAGGGATCTGTGGTGGCTCCAGTGCTGTTTCATCCATCTTCATTACGGAAGCTTGTTGCCAGCCTGGAGTGTACCCATCGAAATTTGCTAATGATTCGAAGATGGTTGCTGTTGTGGATACTGCCAGTCTGGCATGGTTACCAGCTGGCAATCAACTCAAATTTGGACTGGAGCTGGCAATATTGCGGCTGCCAAATAATAGTAAGAAGGCAGCAGTTATGCAGTAATCGTCATTGTTCTTATTTCTTTGAATTGTTAACCCGTTTCATGGTGTCCTCTATGCGTGATCTAAGGGTTTTTTTCTGGAGCAGCTCTTTGCTTTTACGCAACATGTCGGAATGATGTCAAATAAGGCTTTACAATCTCCTTTTTAGTTGAGAGAACTAACTCGTCTAGAGTACCAAAAGGACTTATAGCATTGTTTAAATCTTTAATGTGCCATTTTTTTAGAGAAAAGAATCCTGTTTTGGGATCCCTTGTAGCCTATAATTAAAAATATTCATGTACAATTAAAAGGAAGATTCATGTATAGGTAAAAATGTTCAACCCAGGTACACTAAGATGGTGAGAAGCAAGCTAAAGTGTGCGCAGCCTATCTTGAGTTCGCCGCAGAACGAACACAGATAATCGATTGTACTTTTTTGGCAGCAGAGTGCCTTGTTGATATCCAAGATGGTTACAAAAACAATGGTCGATTAAAGCCGCCCCCTCCAGGAAGACGTAGCCGCTCGTAAAATACTTCCAGGACTCAAGATACACCGCGCACACAACAGTTGTTAGCCATGGTCATAGGCTCCGGCTTAGTGTCCAAGTGGCGTAGGAAAAAAGGGTGCGTTATATTCACGTTTGATATGTTACATGTATTTTATAAAAAAAATGCAAAATATGATTTTTTTTAAATAAATTGAGGGTATTCTGAACACCTGGGGCAGCTATCGATCCCTCACTACAATGAGGTATAGTGTATAAAGTTCCGTAGTAACTTTTTATGTACTCATGGCATAAGACATTCTTTTGCTTTTCGCAACGTCTCATTTTGGAATAGTCTGGCTCAGTAGGTGGTTGATGTTCCTGTAGTTCTGACTTTTAAAAATATGCTAGGCTCTTTTGTAAATGATGACATCAAATTCAGTTATAGTGATGGTTAGTTTAACCACAAGTGTATTACATTTGCAATTTTTTTTCATGCTGACCTTATACTTTTTTTTCGGTCGTATTGATAGTGTTATGTTGACTTGAGTTATAAATGTTTTATGGCGAGTAATCTTGATATTTTGTTTAGCCAGTGAGCGCAAAAATGGGCTTGAAGAAACTTGAGCATGTGAAGCATGTACATACAAGAAACCAAATCGTGTTAATTTAATTTGGCTGATGTAACTGCTAATTGAGGAATGGCAAATTTCAAAATTATCAGTGTGAAAATTTATAGACAAAATTCCTTTAGAAAAAAAAAGTAGATTTGAGATAAGATGGTGTAATCTTTTGCACATTCACAGTCCATGATGAAAGTTGCGATATCCACGCAAAGCTAAAACTGGTATAAGAGAATTCGCCAAGTTTCCAAAAATGGTGCGCATTTGAAGGTAGTGGTATATTTCAACCAGGGAAAGGCCGCTAAAGTTGTTAACCCTATTAGCTAAGTCAATCCCACCGAATAATAATTGGACGTTAAATGGAAATTTGAAGATTGCTATCGCCAGTGGCAACTTTCTAGTTTTCATTTAACTTTCGAACATTTATTCGGTGCGATTAAATTAGCTAATAGGGTTAACCTTGGCGACCTTTCCTTGGTTAAATGACATCACTGCCTCCGCAAGGGACGAACCTTTTTGGAAACTTGGCGGGTTCTCTTTTATCAGTTGGTTTTGGGTGGATAAATGTTTATTGTAAATAATATTTACAATGTATTGCTATTTATTCATTTTTTCTTCACTGCTGTAAATGAAAAAAAATTATACTTACGTGTACTTATTACGTTGTTATTTACGAAAATTGTAGATGTTTATGTTGTGGGACGGTGTGACTAAGTCCCAACACCGTTGCCACACTAAGTTCTCTCTCCACAATGTTACACTTAGATTTTTATTGTCGTTCAGACTTTAGGTTAGATTATAAACAGCACATCACAAGTTATCATTAAAATCAGCCAAGACAATGCACAAAAAAAAAAAAAAAAAAAAAAAACAACGTTTCGGAAAAGGACACTTTCCGTCATCAGGTTTCTAAAATAAGTTAAAAATTCATTGTATAAACCAAGTCAGCCCATCCACAAATGTCAACATACTCACACAACAAATAGAATTAAATAAAAACACCTAAACTCCTCACACGTTTCCACTCAAAGTGGCAAAATAGGAGGCGAAATAAAAACCCAGTTTTGGTACAAAGTGCAATCACGAGTAGCTATGGAACTGGTCTATTTTTATTGGGTATATGACTTACTTTGAAAAATTTCTGCTTAACAAAATCAGTAAGCCACATACCCAATAAAAACATACCAGTCCCATAGCTACGCGTGATTGCCCTTTGTACCAAAACTGGTCTTTCCGTTTGCTTGCAAGGGAAAGACGGGGTTTTCATTTCGCCTCCTATTTTGCCACTTTGAGTGGAAATGTGTGAGGATTTTAGGTGTTTTTATTTAATTCTGTTTGTTGTGTGAGTATGTTGACATTTGTGGATGGGTTGACTTGGTTTCTACCATGAATTTTTAACTGATTTTAGAAACCTGATGTCGGAAAGTGTCCTTTTCCGAAACGTTGTTGTTGTTTTTATTTTTTGTGCACTGTCTTGGATGATTTTAATGATAACAGGCTTTAGGTTAACATCTGAGCCAAGTTAGACTTTCTCAACGCATGCTGGTGCGTAAATTACTTTGAGCACCAATCATGAAAATTGCAACAATGGGAAACCTGCTTATCGATTTGAATGTCTGGGCTGTAAACGTATTAACGCTCTGGTATTGTGCTTCTCATTTTTTCATTGTTGCCCCTATAGTTCATCCCTCTCATCATTGTTACTTCTCCGTTTGCTTGCGCTCTGATGCGGAGTGTGAGGTGCAGACTTTTTAGTCAGTCGTAGATAAAGGTATACCACACGCCATGGCTCTTTGCTGTGACGTGCATATCACGTGACTGGGCTAGTCCAATCAGACGGCCAAACAGCCGTTGTTCTCGTTCGTCATTGGCTAACTCATGGTGACGTCACGGCAAACAGCCATTGCACATGGTTTAATTGGCGACAACCAAAATTGCTGCCAACTGCGAGTACGTTGTCATGTTACCAAACCGAAAAAAAAAAGTTCTACCTAAAGCAAAGAGAGGAAACCGCACACCTCTTTGCCATTGGAACATCACATGGGTCTTTACATCATCTCTTACAGTTTTTCGCCGAAATGTACGTACTGTTTTCCTATTCTTAGAACGGAAGCTGGTCAACGGGTAGTAACAGTCTTAATGCTTACCAGCCTATTACTGACAAAATTTTACACGTAGACACTTATTGTCAAAGCTCGTCCGTGTTTCATCTTAGGTTTGACTTTTAGACCCTTACTCTTTAACATTTAACGTTCCGTTTTTGTTTATTAATATCAGTTGTAAGTTTCCATGTGCCTAACCATTTTCAGTTCTCACCTTGTTATTAACATTGTTCTTTATATAGACGATATCTTCAATCATTGCATTTCCCTATCACCAGGTGCGCGGTTAACCATGCTTTTTTTTTAATATTTAATCTGGCACACACATGTTCATACATAACTTCGGGCCGTTTGCTGAATAAGCCCATTATTATTATTAAATGTTTTTTTTTTCCCATTTTTATTGAAGTAATCGAATAACAAACAGAATGGAAAGCCAAATCGGCTCGATAAAAGTAAATAAATTCAGATGCAAGTCTATTTTTGTTGCCTTTTGGACTTAAATATCGAACTGCCGAGCGGGAATTAAACTCGCGAACTTTGAGACCAAAAAACGAAGTCCTACCGCTAGGCCAGATTGGCACAGCCTTTACTTAAAAAAAAAAAATGGAAACGGCCATTTGCAGCACTAAACACGCACACACATAAACAGAATTAATCTAGAAACGCTTGTCATCCATACACATACACCACCTGTACATAACCACTTAGTGCCAGATAATAAATTTCTAAAAGAATATTTTCCTGTAATTAAAACACTTAATTAAACTCGACTCTTTTGCCAGGCATATTGTAAAACCCACATAACGAATGCTTTGCACCTTCGAAACGCGTGACCCCGATTTGCATACACCTTGCATTGCGACGTGGCATCAAACGCAGCAGGTGGGTCGTTGCTTTTCGGCTGCCATTTCTGCCTCTTTTGAGGGGAGAAATTGGTGGGTTTTTATCCATTTTAAATGTCTGTTTTATTCTTTTAATATAGGTTGACTTAGTGGCTTTTGCCATGCTTTAATTTTATTGCTAACCTGAAGACGAAAATTGATAATTTTCGAAACGTTGTTTGTATTTTTATGTAGCACTGCTTGGTTTGACTTCATATAAACACATATAAACAGACACATTCCAGTGGTCACTTAAAAGAACACTTGTTTGCAGGCCACACATCAAGTGAACAGAAAGACTATAAAGTGTGAAATCATGAATAAATAGGACGGAAAGCCAGATCGGCTCGATAAGTGATAAATACAGATGCAAACCTATTTCCGTTGCCTTTTGGACTTAAATGTCAGACTCCCTGAACGGGAATTGAACCCTCGACCTTTGAGACCAAAACCGAAGTCCTACCGCTAACCCATACCGACATGGCCTAACCGTAGGACTTGGTCGTGTCAGTATGGCTTAGTACTACCATTACATTTTGTACAAAGACATACTGACATCGTCCAACCTCTAAGTTGGATAAGTCAGCGTAGAGGTTGGACTAAGCCCTCGTTTACCTCGTTTGGAAGGCATTTCCCTTTAAAGAAAAACGAGAAAGGGCTGCACTTTAGAGCGGAGTTAGTCAAGTTTTTTTTTTAAATTCATTCCTTTTGAGTCTTAAGTCAGCCGAAGCAATTTAATGCTCGTATGGCTGAACCGGCTCAATTTTGAACATCAGCAGACTTTTAGAGAAGAAGAAATATCTGGTAAAGGGAGGTGCCAACCCGGGGATTCGATCCGGGAAACCTCCGATCATCGTAGGGGCCGAAAGATTGTCCAGAATTAGCCAGAATAGTTCCCAAAGCCGCTGAAGGAGCGTGCATGGTAGCCTCTCACTCTACCCTGGCCGGCAGTCCTGGCGGGGCCTGCCGAGTTTACGAGCTCGCTCGACTCGTCTTCTTTAGTTTTTGTGACCTTTTACGAACACAAGGATGGCATCCGACTTTCAAGGAAAAATGCATTACTTTAATGAATTGTTAAACGTCTGCGTTCGAAGGCAGTAGCCATTGTTGTTGCTTCAAAATAGGATACGAAAGAGGAAAGTTCCCTACCATTGCGTGTCAGCCATGTCGCCTAATGCATCACATTTTGACAGTTTTTGTCTTTGTAGACACCTGTTTACTTGTTTCGTCAACGAAAATTTCCGCGTGTTCAACCAAAGATTATAGCGCTGGTGTCGTTCATTTTGCCACACAATAAAACTTACGTGACCGTATCCGGATTGTGTGCTCTTGAGGAAATCGCTCAAAGTGCAAATTATATAGTTGATTTTTGGGGCACCTACACAACTTAATTCAAAATTCGATGACGTATCGTCGTTTTGTTCCTGCTTCTTTCTGGTGACGTAAGTGAGAGCCTTACTACTGTGCTTTGCAAAATTATCGAGGCAGGTTGCCAGTACGAGTTTTACAAGGTTTTTTTTTCTGGAAAACCTTTAACAAGAACCTTAAATAGCCTTGAAGAACATGTAGAACAAGGACGGAGTGAAGAAATCTGATTCAATGTGAAGTTAAGTGAAGATGAAGTTTATAGTTCGCATTGTACCAATACAAATAAAACACCAACACAAATGGTAACACATTCCATTGAGTGGCAGAGGTACTTAAATTCCACGTCTGAGAGCAATTGAAATTTATTAAAAATACCATTTATAATAAATAATAATAAATTCATTCATACAGCAAAGATACTGTATCGGACAAAGGAGGGAGCTCATCCTCCACTTATACCAGTCCGAAATTAAAGGAGTATAGCTAACATGAATAAAAAGAAACAATAAAAAGATGGAAAAAGGAATAAAAATGCAGGTTAAATCAAGTCAAATGTACAATCTTAAAAACACTAATTAATAAAATTTAAAAAATAAAAATTTGCTGCAGATGCAATTGGCATGGCAAGGACCTGAGGTTTGCTTACTTCTATTCGACATAAAACTAAAAATTCAGAACAAAAGTCACATTTGAGTTAAACACTGGTGCGCAGGAAAGCTAATAAACGCCAAAAGACCTGGGAAATATAATTATGCAACTGTGTTTGAGGGTAAAAGATTACTTTCTTGTAAGATCACCCACCCTATGGCGAGTCTTTTGTAAGACTTTTCATTTCGTCCAGAGATCTTTGTAGAATCGGAGATCTTTGCAGAATCGGAGATCTTTGCAGAATCGGAGATCTTCGTAAAATCTATTCATACCAACACTCTTTTGTGATATCATGAGGTATTTGGTTAAAACTTAGCAATTTTTGATCTTTGTTTTTAATCTCACTATTACCCGTTTCTGCTAAAATTACTTAAAAAAAGTTATTATTTCATAAGAGAAAAGAACACAGTTTAACTGACTACTTTCTTTATTTTCGAGTTGTATAACATTTACATTAAAGGTTTAAAATGTGCTTCTGCTGAAACGGCTTGCTAGCATATTGGTGCAGATGCCAAAGCAGATTGTTTATGCTGTAAAATAAAAGAAAAAATTAAAACAATGTTAATAATGAACGATCAAGAGGTGAAAGCGTATTTGTAAATTAAGCACTACAACGGTTTGTTTACGTGCTGGTTACATAACTGTCTGTTTGTTATTGTTTTTTTTTTGTCAGTCTTTGGAAGGTTGAAGTAAAAATAAAATATTGAAAACATACACTAGAAATAATCAGGAGCACATAAAGGTTACATAAGAACGAGGAGTACTAACAGTATTAAGCTTAAACTGACAGTATTAAGTGGCCGTAAGGAAGCCGCAAAATTACAGCCGAAGCCTACTGCCGCTTAGCAGTGCTGAACCGATGCTTTTCTTACAGTAACCGGGAAGTCAAGGTTTGGGCATTACAAGCTTTTTTGTCAGACCGATCTTGAAATACGCCAGCCAAGTTTGGTCGCCAGCTCTGTTGGGTGACATCAAGCGGACTGAGGCAGCCCAACGAAAATACACAAAATCGTTGGCTGGAATGCGCAATCTTACTTGGACTGAGCGGATCCATCAGCTAAAACTTGAACCACCTAAATTGCAGTGACTTATAGAGTCCGTGGCCCATCTTGAGTTCGCCCCAGAATGAAAACAAATAATCGATTGTACGTGTTTAGTCGCAGAGTGCCTTGTTGATATCCAAAGCAGTTACAAAAAACAATGGCGGCCGTCGGTTAAAGCCGCCCCTTCCAGGAAGACGTAGCCGATCACAAAATAAGTGCAGGACTAAAGATACGCCGCGCACACTATGAGTCGGATGTCATTTTGAAAGTGTTGCATGGATTATTTCGTTCCAATTCGCCATTCTTCGACCTAGAGGGGAGAACTAGAGAATCACTCTTTCAAATTAGGCATTCCCAAATTCCGTTTGGAGTGCCAGCGACATTTGTTTTCTGTGAGAGTTATTGGGGCTTGGAATTCGCCTCCGAAGCAACTCTTGCTCTGACGAGGGTGAATGACTTTCGTTGTCACCTTAATTAACTAAATTTAATCAGATTTTTGTTAACACTCGGTTAATTGTTGACAAGAGTCCCCAGTGGTCTGGAAATCAGCAACATTCACATTTCATTTTCTTTACTTGGGTTGGCAGTTATTTACGCCGAACCTTGCGTTCCCGTTGCTCCTGCAACAAAACATTTTTTTTTTAAAGACCTTGGGAATTTCTGATTGGAATCGCTTAGAAAACTTGTCCCTCTGTAATTCAGGCGCCACGGATACGGAGGGGAGCGTATCAATATCTCCAAAGTATGAAGGCTCTATCCCAGCGAATGACCAGAACAGCTCTCAACTCGGCAGTTTTTTGTAGTAAAAAAATTGCACCCACCTTATAAGACATTTTTTTAATATTTGGTTTTCATTTCAAGGTATTTGAGTCAGCAAAATCAGTTGGTGTATAAATCTAAGGACGTGTGTGACTGAAAGCCCAATTGGGCTAGCAATTGATAACGGGGTAATGAGCCCCCGAAACATCACAATTTAAGTGTATTTTGTTGTAGCACTGTTGGCCTTTTTTAAAATTTGTCTACAGAATGATATTAATGTTTTTTTTTTTATCTTTATTTTCATAGTTCTAAGAAGATTATGATGTTGGTTTGACCCCCGGTAACGGTCGAATTCTATTTTCAATATGTACTGGCTACAATTTAAAAGATTAAGCTAACATGTCACGTGTCTCACGCTAGAATACATTGAATGAGTTACAAATTTCGGTGCCATCAAACTTTATGTACTCCTGAAATAACGCAGTACAGTAAGCCAGTTTTATGTAGGATATGTTTCATTCTAGTGACGTCACTTCACGAACCAAATCACTGGTTAAGGCCAATCTTCCACTGGTAGGAAGTTGTTTTTTTAATTTTTTTAATTTTTTTATGTAATAACTTCAGTAGTACAGTATCCACCACGATGCGTTGCTCGTGTGTAGTGGGGGTTTTAAAAAAATATATTAATAACTGAAAATTTTTTGAGAATTTGTCACCTGTTTTGTTTGTTTTCAGAGACACCAGAAACACGAAAAAAAAAAACAATTTCAAACGCAACAAGGAATAACATTTTTCAAACTAGAAATTGCCAAACTAGAATTTCACCAAAAATAACAAACTTGGATGAGTTAAATACCCAGGGTTTCATTTCCTTTTTTTTTTTTTATTATATTTTGTCTACATCCCACAAATTAGCAGGAATGTAAGACATAACCTTTAGGGTGTAGTAATCTGGCTGACTTTTCCCAAATTTGTTCGTTGTTATCAGAGGCAACAAGCTTGTGTTCTTTGCGTTGTAAGCCTTATAAAGAATAAGGCTTCTCAATCATTTCCGCTTATAAACGTATTTTTATAACTATTTTGTGCACTTGCAATTGATTCATTTTTAAAATTTGTGTTTTGTTATAAATTTGAGTAGCAGAACTGTAATGTTTATTCCCAAAAAGAAGTTTTACAAGTTTAGTTTTACATTTTTGTAGCCTACTAATTTCCATCTTTTTTGCCCATTCGTTCACTACAATACCATACAAAATGTAGGATTTTATTATATATTCTTTTTATATTAAGATATTTTTTTTTTACAACATACAATTTTGGCACAATTTGTCTTCAATTTTACACAATTCGTTAATGTGCTTTCGAAACGGCCACTTTTCAGAATTTCTATTCCAAAGTATGATAACGATAAGCTAATGCTGGTTCTTCACACCGATTATGGCGTGAAGGGAGACAGCAGGGCCAGGGCCACTGACGCTGATCCCAAAGGTAAACACGAAATAAAACTAGTTACTTGGTGTAATAGTATGATGACCTCCTCAAGAAAACTTGCAGGTCCACCGTGTTCAGACTACGCCGAAACACAAACCAACTCTAATCTGCCTAATTTGTGACACTCTTTCAATTTCCCTACACTAATTTTTGCACGTCATCCTAGTGCATTATCTTTGTGTTTAAGCATTTTAAACAAAAAAATAAATATTATTTTAAAAAATAATGTATTTGGTGTTTTTCCCTGTATAATTCGTTTGCGAGGCACCAATCTTGTATTTACTTGAATCCAGAACCCAGTTAAATCAAATAACTTAACAACCACAAACTATGACCGCCAAAGTTAAAATTCACCTAGGCAAGCATGCGACGGATGAACATTCATTAGGCCCTAAGATATTTACCACACAGTCCATTGTATTGTGATGAGCAGCCACTGGGGCAGTTGCTGCAAGCTGGTCCTTCCTCGTAGATCTTCTCTTCCTTATAATTCCCGCTGAAAGAAAAGGTGCATTGATTATTAACAAGAGTGGCTTAAAATAACGTCTACACCAAGTTCCATCTCACGTTCTTAGGGTAATTCCATGCGGCCAGCTTACCAACCACTAAATTTGCAAACAAACAACTTGCGATGTTTTAGAGTAACTCTCCTCCGTTACCAAGAATAAATTGTAGAAACGAGCAATATGCGACGTTCATTGGATCTCTCCTCCATTACCATGCAAAAAATGTGCAGGCGATCAATTTTCGATGTATCGTAGGATCTGTCATCCGTTACGAAGCAAAAAATTTACAAACGAGCAATTTGCGAAGTATCCAGAAGATCTGCTCCGTTACCAAGCATAAAATGTACAAACGAGCAATTTGTGATGTTTTCGAGGATCGCTACTCCAATAACAAGCATGAAATGTGAAAAGAAGCAATTTGCGACATATCGGAGGAACTCTCTTTAGCCGCCAATCATAAATTTTGCAGACAAGCAGTTTGCCACGTATTTTTCTCCGTTACCACCCATACAATTTACAAACGAGCAATTACGACATTTAAGTCACTGAACCAAAAACGGCTTCGCCCTTTAGAAAATGAGGATTAGAGCTCGTACGCCCATACTCACAGCTGTCAAGGAACACGAATAAAAGCGGATTAGAGTTCACTCGAATGCAACGAACTATAATTTGAACTCCAATTCCAGGTAACAAGAACACATTTTACTCAATGGTTATGTCAGAAAGTGAACACTGTTTGTATTTGAAATGTTAAATGTTTGTGCATGTGCATGTGCAGGATATGTGCAATTTGTGTATTATACTGGCTTTTTCAAAATTTGTCTGCGTTTTACATTTTAAGTCTGATTCTTGTGAGTGGCTATATGTGTATTTTGTGTGTAGGCTGGCATGTGACAATCCTTGTTCCGTGGAATTGGAGTTCAAACTATAGTTCGTTGCGTTCGAGTGAACTCTAATCCGTTTTTATTCGTGTTCCTTGACAGCTGTGAGTATGGGCATACGAGCTCTAATCCTTTTTTTCTAAACGGCGAAGCCGTTTTTTGTTCAGTTAATTTGTTGGCTTTTTTCTCTTCATTTTTATTGTAATAGCTACTAACTGGTCTATCATGTGTACGGTATGTCTACTGTACACCCAATTTTGTTTGCGAAAAACCAAACATTAGAAATGCGTATTTCTGTTCAGGTTCTGCCCAAGCTTTTTCAATGTTTGTTATTTGATGGCAACAAACTAGCGTGTTTGTAGAGTATCAACTGATGGATAGTTGATTCTGCATTGTTGCAAGCAGATGCAGTATTATGGCAAACAATCGCGGTAACAATTCAATAGCTTCCCGAAACCTGCATTGAAGAAGTAAATATATCGCAGTCATGTCGGCCGTCCAATTTTTAGGCCGTATAGGTCTCAAAATTATACACTTTGCACCAGACGGTTTAAAACTGAGAGATTAGATCGAAAACCAAAACCATTTCATTTTGGTTCTCGTCAACGATCGACTATATTTAATGGAGCCACCCCAAAGCTACTACGACAATGTTACTTTCCCCGTGCCCGAGCATCTTTGCATCTTGTTCGAGTGAGCTACAATCCTATCTTGTGCTCCTCGCCTATGGTTTCCCCATTGTTAAATGTTGCAGCATTGTAACATTTTGACATTGTTAGCCGCGCCGCCTCAGCCTCCGCCTCCGCCTGTCCACTTTTTGAAAATCCTCGTGCGTAAAGAACTCTAATAAGCACTGCCTGCCGGCTGTGCTAAAATCAGATGTGCTACAACATGTACACTCACGAGTCCGCAAAGATTAAAAGGTAAAAAAAAAAAAACAGGAACGTAAAGATAAATATTCTTTCAACGATTAATTGAAAGACTTCATGTGCGTGCTTTTAGATGTCTTTCGTGTGCGTTAATCTCTGTTTAGTTTCCCTGACGAGGGCTTACAGTGCTGAATGGCATCGAGAAAATTATGTCAGATTAAACTTGATTTTTGAAAGAAAGTGTCCCCAAACCACTAGGAACTTAAATCAACAAGTAAACCGCAGAATATAAGTCCAAAATTTCAAATAAATCGGACAACCACTTCAGAAGTCATCGTGGAAACACAGCTGAAGACGGACTAACAGAATCAGCACAGGATGAATAATGCCTCTAAAGTGTTTCGCAGACCTTCACTAAAACAAAATGCACTATTCACCGCCTTGTTGAGGTCACTAGGCTTTGCAGGATATTGGATCCTCCAGTATCGTGCAGTGAACCAACCTCCTCCCCCCCCCCCTAGATAATAAAGTATGATGGGATACGTAGTGCAATTGACTTATATCTCAGTCTCGTCTTCCCATTTCACCTGTAAAATCTCGATAGGTCTTATGCAGCATGAAATTTCACGAATGGCTTGGGTTGTCGGTTTTTCAGGTTTCACGTGGACTAAACCCTACATACAGCAACATTGTGTTACTTAAAACCTTGCAGGGAATCTTCCTTTCTTGTTTTCAGTTTATGGTTAGTTAAACGTTACCGTAAACATAGAATGAGTCGCTTTTTGTTTTCTAATTCTAGTTTGAATTTGAAATTAGGTTTTAATATATTGCACCTGTACATGCTAACGACCTACATCCTGTTTGCATTTCTGCAAATTAGGAGGTTGTGAAAAAATTGCATCATATTCCCCTTTGGCCAAAAAGATAATATCAGAATGAAACGCTGCGTCTAATTTGTACACTTTGTTGCTTATTGATACGTACTACTTCTTACTGACCCATTACTGATACAGAGTTCCCACCAAAATACTGACTCGGCAAGGGCGATCCTCTCGTCCTCGACAAGGAACCACCACCACCTCGACCAGGCCGTGAAAGCAGCTTCTTTCGTCTGTTGGGCGACGGCGCCACGAACCCGAAAAACTTTGCAACCTACCCAGAATGCGAATTCTTATGCAGTGAAGTGAAGATGAAGGAATTTTTTCACACATTTTACCAGCTTTGTGTTAAAAGGCTGAAGCGTTTAGATAGGAAATACATTATTTAAATTCTTAACTTTTCCCCGAGTGTTCCAGTTTTTTTGTGTGAAAAATCTGAGAATTCCCTGAGTTCTCCCTGAGTTTCAAACGTAGTTTAAATTCCCAGAGTTTTCCAGGTTGGTGGGCCCTGTTATACGACGTTGTAGCTAGGCCTATTTTGTACTCAGTCTCCTTAAATATTAAATTCTAATCTTTGACTAATGTAAACGGTCACTAGCCTAGTGTACCTAGTCGCCAATGCCTCAACGGACTACTATTTTTTAATACAATAAATGTACAAACAATGTGGAAGCAAACAGAGGAGACAAAAATCAAGCCTAAGAAGCAGTGGCCTGAGCCGCGCAAATGAAAGTGAGTTACAGGCGAGACGTGATTGATATTATTATCACGTCTTGCTTTAAACAGAATCCCAATTATTCTTAGTTTTCGTATAGGCCTAATGTCTTTATTGTCTTACCCTGGTCCGTAATTGCAAGCCATCAATGTTTTGTACCATTCACCTTGTTGAAGATACACTAGGCCACATCCTACCGCTTCGGTGTCAGCCCAAACCAACTGGAAAAAAATAGTTAAAGTTGAATAAAATCACTCGGAAACGGCTTACTGCGACACCGCTATAGTTTGTTCCATATTATGTGTGCAAGAAACTGACCTTATGACGTCATGTTTCCTTCCACTACGAGGACAAAAAACTCGTAAATATCCCGCTATTAGCTAACAGTAGCTGTGTAGAGTCTACTAGTGTGATATCTACATATTTTTCACTCATAGTGCGGAAGGAAACAATGCGTCACACAGTCAGTTCCATGCAAACATAATGTGGAACGCAACTATATAGACTCGACCAAGCATCAAACAATAAGGGCACGTTTACGCCACCACTCGCTTTTGCATTCTCGCAGCTAGAAGTTAAAAATCACCTCAAATTCCAACATGGCGGCGGTTTTATGTCTGCCGCCTCGCAACGAAAACAGCAAATAACGTGAGTTCAAAAGCGTTTGGAAAAATTGTTTCGTCAAGAGGAATTCTTTATCTTATTGTCGCGGATTATAAGACTGCAAGCGTTTACTCAAAAGATGTCGGATTTAGATAATTCAGGTAGAGTTGTTACCATAGCAACGACACCTTTGCCATCGCCATTAAACTAGCTGCGAGAATGCAAAGGCGAGTCGCTGCGTAAACCTTTACCAAAGAATGCGGCTTTCGAGTTGTCTATGCGTGCAGGTAACCATGGCAAAAAAGCGGAGCCAGATCTTCTCCTCGTGCCTCGCGATACGACGTACGATGTGTGCAACACGACAACGTCGATTTATGACAACAAGGAAACAATTTGTACTGCAGTACAAGGCGACGGACTGATTTCTGAATGCCGGCATTCGATGGTTTTGTCTTCGATTCGACAACCTCGAAATGGACGCCATGTTGGATCTTGAATTCTCGCTGCGAGCAGCTATTTATTCAACTGTCGCCT
The DNA here is from genome assembly GCA_023313725.1 of Lithobius niger. NCBI lineage: Eukaryota > Metazoa > Arthropoda > Chilopoda > Lithobiomorpha > Lithobiidae > Lithobius > Lithobius niger. The sequence goes on from JAHWFP010056356.1 coordinate 26,209, forward strand.
GATCACGGCTATAGAAGCTGTTCTTTGAGCGAGAATATAGCAACTTTGGAAGTAGCGTGAAATGACAACAATGTTGTAGCAATGTTTGAAATTAACTGTTGTGCTTTGCTCTTTATCCGTGTTGTTATTTATCATACATTTAATTTGTTATCGATTACCGCCTTCATTTAGTAGAAAGGGGAAACTAAGCGTCAATAAATAACGGTTGGCTAACAAATAGCGTTCGGCGAGCGAAAAGGTCTCGTTGCGTAAATGCTCCCTAAATCATAAGGGAAAGGGCTAACGAAAAAAAAACAGCGTTTAGGACAGGCCGTGTGAAAACACAAGATCCAGTATATGCGAAAAATTAAACAATGCCCCGATTAGGACTTGAACCGATGACATCTCAAGTGCTGGCAGATTGGCGCTCTATCAGCTGGTCTACAGGATCCAACCACGCTTAGAAGGTGTTTGGCTATCTCAGTGGTGATCTTTTAATATTGCACCACTAAGAGAGGTTGAACTCAGTGGCATACACTGGAGGGGGGCAAGGGAGGCATTGCCCCTGCCCTTTTCGGAAAAAAAATACCCTTTTGGCCCTTTTTGTAAAAGAAATATGCTCTATTTTGATTTTCTTAAGCGATAAACGATGGTGCTGCAGCTAAAGAAAGGGCCTAGAGGCCGAAAAAGGGCAGAAAGAAGGACAGGAAAGGGGCAGAAAGGGGCATAAATGGATAAAATAGAGAGACAAGTTTGAAAAAGGGTAAAATGAAAAGATTGACGAGCAAAAAAAAAAGTCACCCCCCCAAAAAAAAAAAACCTCGGCGTGCCCTTTTACAAAAGTTGCCCCTGCCCTATTGGTGGTCTGTGCTCGCTACTGCTTACAAGTTTGGCGAAGTCTGTAACTAGAGATAGCCTTCTTTGGCAAAATTATTATGTGGGACCAGGGAAGAAGCCAAACCCAGGTGCTTTCTGACATGCACAAAACCCCAAAATGACGTCCGTTGACAAGGTTTTAATTTTCAGACCATGTATTTGGGTCCTTATTCACCTAAACAGGATACAAACAATGACGAGTATGCAATCTAAGATCACAGAGTA
>JAHWFP010056359.1:11485-21619 GCA_023313725.1 Lithobius niger
AAAAAAAAAAAGGCAGATGGTGGCATAACGGGAAAATCTAAATTAAGTAAAATACCTTTCAAATTATTTAGTCCCAGGTCTTGGTGACCACTGAACCAAACGTAACCTAACATAACTGAACCAAAGCACATGCCTGTGAATGTAAAAAACTCATTTAAAAAAAGCTGTTGGTGGCGTAACGGACGGAAACGACACAAATTATGTAAACCAACCTGGAAATTTAGTCCTAGGTCTGGTGGGGAGAATGGGAAGGCAGTTCCCCAATTTGCTTGTCCTTCGGAATGTGCCACAAACCTAACCTAATCTAACATCCAAGATCTTGGAAAGGGCAGTTGTCTCAGTTAGTTTGCCCCCACCTGTGGCATGGATGCGCCACTGAACCAAACATAACCGAAATATAACATATGGGGGGTGGACACGGGTCAGAGTTAAAAATATGCGTTGTTGAATTCTAAAATAAACGCACACTTGAGAGCGATGGAAGCCCGTTGACCGAAAGACAATGGAAAGGGGCGTGGCTAGAGATTAGGATATAAGATAAGGTTAATCCGGTGACGTCATCGTTAATCCGTGGGTAGTTGAGGTAAATTTCTTGGAATTGACAAGTAGGTTGTTGACCTGCACCCCTGTGACATCATGAATGACTGATATTTATATATGATCTAGAGGTGGGCGCCATCTTGGATTTTTCCTTCCTTTCCTCCTATTCGTCCGCCATCTTTTTATTTTCCTTCGTTTCTTCTTTTCTTTATTACGGAGCCTAGCTAAAGTCCCTAGGGGGGGGGGGGGGCGTAACATTTTTCCAAAATGGCAGTATTTACCTTCCTCTAGACGATCCTGGTAGAACTGCCACCACTCATTCGCGAATGAGACCTAACCTTAACTCTGTTATGATTTAAAACATGCTTAATTTATTCATGCACAAGTCAGAATAAAAGAAGTCGATTTCAAACATATGCACATTTATTTATGGCAGATATCACAACAAGTTACAGGTTAGCTATTTAACGTTGAAGGTAAACAACTTTCAGTTGGGTGCACAACTTACGGCTGGAACCAGTAAAAAATAGTTTAACTTAATTTTCAGACATTTTGCGATGAAACAAGTTAAGTTACGATTTTGAACAAAATCAAAAAAAAATTATATAATTCTTCTTCCCTTTACGATTTTGGGTCGGGAAGAAAATTAATAAATCATCAAGGTATTTTAGGAACCCGTGGACCTCACACTAGCTTATCCTCATTCATTGCGTAGGCTAATAAATGTTGGGCTTGAGAGCTAGGACTAATGGTTATAAATCTTCTTGGGGTCTAAATCATTTAGGATCCCTTCCCCCTAAGATCTTATTAGCTAAAGTATCTTTAGACTACATTTTAGTTTAAGTACTTTACAAAGCTAAAGCTTACCAAGTAATGGTACTACCGCGACTTCTTCATCTTCAGCTTATCCGCTACTCGGCTAAGCGCGCGCCTACTCTAGGAAAGGCATAGCGTCCCGCCGATCTGCAATGGTTTTGGGACCAAGATTACAAACGTCCGTTTCCTTAAATACAGGGCCACCACGCGGACGAACAGGAGAGCTCAAGCTTCTCATTTGTTGAAAACCTAACTCAATTTCGTAAACTCCTTTTCAATTCGACAATTGCCTTGAGGCGTTTGCGCCTAAGGCGATTATTGGCTGGCTACATGTTGCAGTCCTAAATTTCCAGCGATCGGCAACTCGACTTCCAGAAAAAAAACGTCGTTTAGACGCCCGCGCTTTCTTCAAGACTGAGAAAAGAGCATCCAAGCACACGAGCATCCCATTGGCCGAGCTCGTGCTCTGTGATGGCCAAAAACGGCTCTCTTGGATCTGGTTCCGGTTTGACGATCAAACGTTCAGCAATACTAATTTCAAACTGAAATGCGCTGACATTAATTTATTTTTATTTTAAAAATAATAATGCTATGCAGTACTACGAGTTAATAGCTGTAGGACTAAAGCTCGATAAATGAAAAATTCCAACTCTAAGTGAGTTGACACGCAAATCTAAAATTCGCCATTGGCACTAGCTAACAGCTGTTACTAGCCTACGAGTGCGAGCGATCTTGCCATTACGTTACGTGAACCGTGTCAAATAACGAAGCACTAAACTATAAGTTTAACCTAGTTTAAAATATAAATTGGTATTTTAATCTAACTAGAATTTTATTTAATGCCCAAACTAAAAGATTTCGAGATTGGTTCCAACCGCATTTGTACTTACAGATTTCTGGCTCCAAGCTGAAATACATTTCTATGGTCACAAATGCAATTCGTAAAAACGTCCGACACAAGGTCGATCTTTTCAAATGACAATATTTAACAATATTTACATTTTTCTCGAGTGGAAGGTTACATGTCAACAACAGAGGTTACATATTTGTATCCAAACGAATCCGACATTTACCTAAATAAACATTAATTAAATTCGAAGGGTTTTACAGAAAATCACGTCTCATGGCTTGTAAAAGCCGGATGCAACTTTTACGAAAAAAAGGATCCACGTAACTTTTCTTGGCATGCATTTTAACAAGTGGGATCCAAGTTAAATTAGCACAAAATAAATAAATGGTATTTTTATTTATTTTAATAAACCAGCAGCCACAACGGACTACCGAACTGAGTAGCCTACTCATATTTCTGCCGATACGACATACAAGGAAGATCGTAGTTCCTGGAGAAATAGTAGCTAAACAGAAGAACATCTAAAAACAGGCTAATCTGTTACAGGCCAGTAACGAACCTGAATTTAGGAAATAACCAAAGCCTTCCCACACCACAGGGGGGGCTTTGCTTGAGTGATAAATTACGATCTTCCTTACACGCCCCAACTGAAGGAGCTGACTTCCTGTTGCCCGAGGCGGCAAGAATCAGTGCTAAACCAAATGCAAGTACAATCGAACCTGTGCAAGTAAATGTTGAGCAGCGCATAAATCAATAATGTAAAGACTCAAGGACAAGACAGTGCGAGTCATCCCGTTTCACTTTCTGCAGGTGGATGAAGTGAAAAGGAAGCAAACGCCATCAAAAAAAATTCATACCATAATTTCATTGACGAAAAACATTTAACAAGTTACATCGTTGCAAATTAAAAATGACACAGCCTCTCAATACTCTGTTAATATGTCGCCGCCGGCATGGGAATGTCGCATTGTAATATTAGTTTATCCAGTAAAATTACCAAAAAACTCCGGTCGTCCCCCTCTAACCTAGTGTGCAATACATTTCAGAAAGAAGGATTCTATGGGCACGTACTAAAAAACTGTGGGCTCTATTCTTAACTTACAACACAATGGACAGGTTTTCAGGTCACCTGACAACTACTGATAACTTTTTTTATATATAGAAAGTCACAAGAAAACTCTTCAGATTTTTTTGTCAAGAAATACATGGAAAACTTGTCTTACTTTTTTGTGCAATAGAAAGTAAAGAAAAAAAACTCTTACAGGATTTCATGTAAAATTTTTAACTAGCTCAACATGGAGTCTAAGAAAAAATACACAACTGAGAGTTCCACTCGGTAGTACTCACAACAACCCATTTTTGTTTTGGTGACACTACTATAGCTACAGGAAAGTGTCGGCTTGAGGCGTCTGCTTTTAAGTGATCCCTCCCTGGTTTATGCCGCACTTTGTGTGTAGAAACCACATTAGACTTGCGTGAAGCGTTTAAAACATCAAGCGCCGGTCCACTTAGAATAATGTCCACATCAGCATTTAGCGCTGGACTAATGCATGCCATAGTTTTTAAAAGACCTTGCTTGGTTTTCAAAAACAAATTTACCTGTTGTAATGTAGGCCACTTTAAGGGTGATATATTCTGTAGATGGTGCCACTTAAAATACAGGGTGCGACAAAGCCACCTAAAAAGTGCCAGCTAATGGACAGGTGCCATTCAATGATGGGTGCCAAATGGCCATTGTATGGGTGCACCAATAATTCTGGGGTGCTACTGAAACACAGGGTGTCTGCAGGCCACTCTTGGGGTGACATATTCCGTAGATGGTGCCACCTAAATGCAGGGTGCCATAAATCCACCTAAAGAGTGCAAATTAATGGACAGGTGCCATTCAATGATGGGTGCCAAATGGCCGTCGTATAGGTGCAGCAATAATTCTGTGGTGCCGCAGAAACCCAGGGTGCCCGTTAAGCCACTTTAGGGGTGACTTATTACATTGATGGTGCTGCCTAAAAGCAGGGTGCCATAAAGCTACCTAAAAAGTGCCAATTAATGGACAGGTGCCATTCAATGATGGGTGCCAAAAGGCCATTGTATAGGTGCAGCAATAATAACCCAGGGTGCCTGTAGGCCACTTTGGGGGTGACTTATTCCATCGTTGGTGCCACCTAAATTCAGGGTGCCATAAAGCCACCTAAAGAGTGCCAATAAATGGACAGGTGCCATTCAATGATGAGTGCCAAATGGCCATCATATAGGTGCAGCAATAATTCTGTGGTGCCACAGAAACCAAGGGTGCCTGTAGGCCACTTTAGGGGTGACTTATTCCATCCATGGTGCCACCTAAATGCGGGGTGCCATAAAGCCACCTAAAAAGTGCCAATTAATGGGCAGGTGTCATTCCAAGATGGGTGCCAAATGACCATCGTATAGGTGCAGCAATAATTCTGTGGTGCCACAGAAACCCAGGGTGCCTGTAGGCAAATTTAGGAGTGACTTACTTCATCCATGGTGCCACCTAAATGCAGGGTGCCATAAAGCCACCTAAAAAGTGCCAAATAATGGACAGGTGCCATTCAATGATGGGTGCCAAATGGCCATCATATAGGTGCAGCAATAATTCTGAGGTGCCACAAAAACCCAGTGGACAAGCTGCGTGGTGATTAAAGGCATTATGTCAGTTATTTGGAGAAGGGCTGGTGTATCCGAGTAACGTACTCCAAAGATTAAAGAGCAAGGCCAAAGGCTCAACAAGAGTTAAATAATTACAGACGCAAACCTATTTACGTTGCCTTTTGGACTTAAATGTCAGACTGCCTGAGCGGGGAATCAAACCCACAACCAAAGGCCGAGATCCTACCGCTGAGCCATACTGCCGTGGCCTCAGTATGGCTCAGCGGTAGGACTTCGGCTTTTGGTTTCAAAGGTTGTGGGTTCGATTCCCCACTCAGGCAGTCTGACATAAATCCAAAAAGCAACGTAAATAGGTTTACATACGTGTTTATTTAACTGTTGTTGAGTCTTTGACTTTCCGTCTTTAATCCCTATTTCACTTTTAAGTGTTCCATTCGTTTCACTTGGAGTGTGGCGTGGTAAATAAGCATCCCTCCATTGGTGAGTATGGCTCAGCGGCGTGACCTCAGCCTTTGGTTTCAAAAGGTAACTTAAATAGGTTTGCGTCTGTATTTGTTGTACGTATTCCAAAGAAACACAATTGTATAAAGATGGCTTTCTTTAGTTCGGTATTTCTAGTGTACTGTTTTTGCTGTTTGACGTGTTATCTTCTGACACTCATATGATTTACAGCTATTTGTGTTTATTAAATTATTTGACCCGTTTTCAGTGATCACGTAAATGACACACAAGGGACTCACGCAATACCATCAATTTCAAATTGCCCTCTTGCTACTGTAGAGCAAGGAGTTCCAAATCCTAGCAAATCATTAACTAAGTAAGTGATTATTTTAAAACTTTGAATGTTAACATTTACCTCAGTACACTAGGACTAATAATTAAAATGGATTTTGGTTTACACAGAGACGACTTCTCCTTATTCTACAAGCTGCCAGTGTTTCCCTTCCGGGTTGCAGCTCTCCTAGAAAGTACACAGCAGAAATGTAGAACAGCCATTGTCAACACGCTATTTGATGACCTGCTGCGATATGATAAGTAAGTGTTATTTTTTAACCTTTTTGAACCAAAAAAAAATGCCTGGTGAAAATACGATGTAGATTTTTACTTTAACAAAAGCTTGACATGATGAGAAAACGGTAGACTTAACACTTTTTATCAAAATCGCAACATTTAGTTCAGTTGTTGTGGTAAATTTTCGATGAACTTTCAAAAGCTGGAATAAATGGCAACGTTCATCTTCATCAGGCTTTTTTTTCTAAGAGTAGGGAAAACTTTGTTTACCTGTTATGTACTCGCTTTGAGATTTAAACAGTCGCGCTTGCGCTCAGACCACTGAGCGTTGCGTGCTCCACGTTTTTGCTAGTTGTTAGGTTAGGGACGAGTGCACGAGTTGACAGAAGGTGGGGAAAGATGGCGGTTGCAGGTTTATGAGGGGCATTTTGGCTTTTTCAAAGAGCTGCATGGTAATGGATTCCATGGCTCTGAGGTGTGCATCTCTTGCAGAATTCGAGGTGAGTAGGGTTTGTGTGTTTTGTTTTGAGGTGGTGTACTGCGATTCCGTTTTCCGGGTTTGGCTCTTTTGACCTAGTGGCTGAAATATGATAGAGTATGCGTACATCGATACCTCTTCATGTCTCGCCTATGTAGACGGCATTGCAGTCATTGCAGGGAACTTTGTAAGTAGCCCATTTTGTTTTGGGACAACAGGGAGCTAGTGCTTTTCTCTGTTCTGGTTGTGGAATCTCAGAAGTTGGTTGGAAAGCTTGTATTTTTATCTTGCTTCTGGTGAAATAGGTGTGGGAAATAGGAGGGGGTGCTCCGTTGGTCTGTGTTGCATGAACTTCCTGACAACTACTGATCCTGGCTACCGGGGGATGATGTATATGGTGATTGTTGCAACTTCTTCTTCAGGTTCATGCTGTTCTTAAGAAAATAGATGAAGCCATGTTGTTTGAGGATGTGACGGATAGGTTCACTGTAGTCTTTCAGGTAAGCCATGGCAATTCGTTGGTTGCCAAATTTTGTCCTCTCGTTTGGTCATCACACTTGGGGATATTTATCTGTGGTCGATGATGCATGGCTTATTGGATGCACTGGTTAAGCAGCTTGCCGGTAGCTTCCCAAACCAGTGCATCCTGAAAGTCATGCATCATCGGACACAGATCAGTATCCCCCAAGAAAAGTGATGACTAAATGGGAGGACACAGTTTGGTAAACCAACGAATTGTCGTGACTTACCTGAACAAGTACAGTGAACCTATCCGTTACATCCTCAAACAACATGGCTTCATCTCTTTTCTTAAGAACAGCGTTAATCTGAAGATGCTATAACAAACACCACGTAACTCATCCCCCGGCAGCCAGGAACTCGAGGTCCACCTGCCGTCTGAAGACAGCAGTCGTCACGACATTCACGCAACCCAGAACAAAGTAGCACCTCCTCCCACTTACCACACCTATTTCACCAGAAGCAAGATAAAAATACAAGCTTTCTAACCGGCTTCTGAGATCCTGCAACCAGAATGCCAGAATCCAATATAGAAAAAAGCACAAGCTCCCTATTGTCTGCAAGCTCCCTGCAACGCAGTCTACATAGTTGGGACATGAAGAGGTATCGATGTACGCATAATCTCTTATTTCTGCCACTAGGTCAAAAGAGCAAACCTGGAAAACGGAATCAGAGTATACCACCTCTAAACAAACCATACTATTGCATGGAATCCATTGCCATTAAGCACTTTGAAAAGACCAAAATATCCCTTATGAACCTGCAACCGCCATTTTTGCCCAGTCTGTCAACTCGTGCACCCATCCCTCACCCAACAACTAGCAAAAAAGTGGACCATGCAATACAATGAATATCTTAGAGATCAGTGATCTGAGCTCCAGTGTGACTGTTTAAATGTCATCAACATGTTAACAAAGTTTTCCCAACATGTAGAAAGAAGCCTGATGAAGATGAATGCTGCCATTTATTCCATCGTTTGAAAATTCATCGAAAATCTGCTGCAGCATTTGAACTAAGTGCTACGATTTTGACAAAAAAACGTTATGTCTACCGTTTTCTCATTAAAAACATGCCTGCGCACAAATTAAAAAAATTGAAGAAACATAAAGCCGTAAATGTTAGAAACGAAGAAACACAGTCGTGGAGCCAACATACTTTTTCGTCATAATTGCTCCTCGTACAATCCTTAGCTTTTCATAATGTCAGGTCCACTATGTCTCTTATAAAAAAAAAAACGGTAATGCATGCTAGGCTTTTTAAGACTACACAAATCTTCTTGCGATTATGATTTAAAAAAAAAATTAGCTTGTTTTGCACACCAAACCAAAAACTAAATTGTGTTGGTTTAAAGTCTGATCGTAATGAATTAGTGCTCGCAGCCCAGAGCAGCAAAACATTTTAACTTATGATAAACTTGGCTTGAGTTATCTTGAATAGTTTCAAAAATGTAAAATCTGCTGTTTACATGGAGCAGCTGTGCCACGAAATTAATTATGGTGGGGCAGAGATGTAAATCTCTCGTAATATCTTCTATTGTAAGATCTTACGGAGACACAGTGGTACGATAATAATAATCGTACTCTCGGCACAAATGCTAATAGTTTAACAACAGCACATAAAGCAATAAATGAGCAAAGTAAGGGAGTCCACACAAGTTCTACGATCCGAAAGCTATTTATTCAGTTATTTATGGTTAGGGTTATCCCTCCTTTTAAATCAGTTAAACTTCGTAATATTAAATTAAAGCACTCCTAAAATAATCGGACCAAGGGGAAATAAGAGAAAGGGGGCTCTTATAAAAGATGCGCCCTTTCACAACTCTGAACCGGACTTAGCTGAATTTTGAAGGAAAAATTCAGCTAAGTCCGATCGTAAAAATTACTTAACTCAGAATAATTCCGGCTGGGAATCCTGGGGTGGTCGGCTCAGAGACTGGTGGCTTTTTAGGTCCAAAATCGTCGGGAGAGAGAGTGAAAAAGGCCAGGGAGGTCGTTTATAAAGGGGACCCGTATCCTGGTCTTTTGTATTGCTGAAGATGCGCAATTGGATGCTGCGGTAGCAGGGAGAGCTGATTGGCTCTGGAGCCGGACCACTGATGTCTACTGAGTATCTGGATAGGGCCACATGTGGTAGCTATTAAAAGTGCATGAGGCAGAGGCCAAGTGCACTGAATGTTGCCTGCTAAGCTAAAGCTAATGTTATTCTGATAATAATAAATGGACGTTGTAAGACTGTTGCTGTTAATAAGTTAATGTTATATTGGTAAGAAGTATCGGTTGTGTAACGTTAGTTACCGAAACCGATATTTTATATCGGAAAGTACTAATTCTTAAAATAATTACAACGCTCTTTCAGAAATAAGGTCGGCTACTCCTTTCTTGGGGTAACGATCTATCTCCTTAAAGTTTTACTTTTAATTTAGTACTTTGATTAACTTATTCCGTAATATGATTCTACTTACTGGCGTTTACTGGAGTAAACTTCCCACTAAGATATGAGGAAAAACGTCTCAGGTTATGCTAAGAATACCCTTAATTTTATAACTTTAAGTTTTCCGTAAGTAAAATACCTCATATAGTAAACCTCAATTTTCGAATACATATTCGGAATCCTATTTTGCTATTGGGGTGGAATGATTGTGAAGTGGGCCTAGTTGCTGGTCGATGAACCTATGGGTTAGAATTTTCGAAGTTCTTTGACGAGTTCTCATGCAAAACCAAAAATAAAATTCCTGGATTTTTTTCGGGGGGGGGTTGTGAGTGTAATTCTGTATTATTTAGTACTTACTGTGATGGTACATACATGTCAGATATTTTCATATACAACACTGTACCATTTTCAATTTCGTAATAATTTAATTTTTTTTTTTCGAGTTTTTGACCTATGTGACAATATCGGTCAATAAAATTTCGACTGTGTTACAATTATTTGCTTTTCTGAACTAGGTGTCGTGTCTTAATATTTACCATGCGGCTCCTGTCTCTTAAATTTATTTCACTGGGAGAATCAGGAGTAAAATAAACAACTTATACCTCTCATTCTCGGGAAGTTGAATTTAGTTTGCTGGTACTTATTTCGTGGAAGTTTCGCTTGTCTGCGGAAGGCTCATCTTTCTGTAGAATTCAGGAAGATTTCGGAATATCATCTTTCTTTAGATAAGGTCTCCTTGCTTGTTATAAGTCGTCTGCTTGTAGTAAGCCGCCGTGCTTGTAATAAGTCGCCGTGCTTGTAATAAGTCGCCGTGGTTGTAATAAGTCGTCGTGCTTGTAATAAGTCGTCGTGCTTGTAATAA
>JAHWFP010056359.1:21629-42109 GCA_023313725.1 Lithobius niger
TTGTAATAAGTCGTCGTGCTTGTAATAAGTCGTCGTGCTTGTAATAAATCGTCGTGCTTGTAATAAGTCGTCTGCTTGTAATAAGTCGTCTGCTTGTTACAAGTCGTCTTCCTGAAACAATAGGAAAAAATTTCGGGTGTAACCTGTTTCGGCTGACTTGTTTTTTACATGCGTAATTATAACGTTTCTCTAAATAAACATTTTTGTTAACCCATTTTACCATTTTGTTGGTGCATCGGGTGCGTCTCTGCACTTTGTTTGTTCGTTTGTGAGTTATTCACGTTTCCTAGCGCTGCTGATGGCTTCGTGAACTTGGTTTCACTTTCGTTTCGCTTTGGTGCGAAATCTGAGCTTCGTTTGCTCGTGGCGCCATCTCGTGACGAGAAGGTGAATGATTTCGTTGTTAAAGGGTACCTGCCAGGAATCCACTGCCCCAGCGCAGTTTTTGTCGCTCGGCTCGATTGGATTGCTGGTAATTGATTTACTTAATTAAAAACATCCCTTAATCATATAATTTTGTGGTTACGTAGCCTGAGGTTTGAGAAACGGTTACCAATTGTTTGTCGGATTCCGTGGTGTCTTATACACAGTTTCGTGGATTTAATTTCTTAGGTCCAAAATTTTTCTGGTTACCTAAGTTTTTAGGAGTGGCTGGACAGTGCCTCTGTTCCCTTACTGTTACGCAATGCGAGGGAGGAATGTGCCTTGGGGGTGTGGGGGAGAGATATTTTTATTTTTCCAGCTTCCTGGATTTCTGCAGTTTGGTCAGTTGGATCGAAAAATTTGACGCAGATGCAAGCTCCGCAACACAATCGCCGTTGCTTGGGGTGTCGGGGAGCCTTCCCGAATGGTGTCGGGGTAGACCCCCACTGTCCTTTGCTGCGGGAGGAATACTTTGTAAGTTGATTAGTTTGGTTTGTTTGAATTTATTTAATTTTCCCGATTGTTTGGGAATTCTGCAGTTTTTTGGGTGCTTTTGTGCTTGACGATCGGAAATCTTTCTTTGTTCCGAAATAGCATAGAAAATTTTCTAGGCCTATACAAGTTAGCAACTGTGATTTCCATTCAACCCTTAAGTTACTAGTACGTTGTGCAGTGATTTGTGCAATAATCATAAAGGAATGTGATACTTAATTCACGTAATTCGTACAGAAATTTTTCAGATCGTTGCGTCTTAAGAGTTGGTGGCCACGTTTCGTTTCTTTGTTGAACGAAACGTAGTTGCTTTTAAGTTTATGTTATACTACGTTGAGTGTTAGTAATTATTGAGCTTGTTACGCAAATCAATTTCTTAAAAGTGCTTTTTAGGTACTATTTCCTTACCAACTTGATGCGGAATGTGCATACCTTAATGATTTAACAACTTTTCATTGTTGTGGGTCGTGTTGACCTGAAAGTCAATTCTTAATTGTTCGAATTACGTTTTGTCTTGTCTTTTTTTTTTCCGTTTATTAGAGACTGATTTGCTTAACTTTTGTTATTTCTTGAGAGTTGGGGGGGGGGGGCGGGAATTGGGAAGCCAGAATAAAATTGGGAAGGATGGCGTGGGGGTGAGTTTTCGGACTGCTGTCTATAGATTTTTAAATTTTACTGTGAGGGGGGAGGGGAGGGGGATTGGAACAATTACCTCTGATTGCTTGTGCCTTTCTAGCAAAATTAATTTTTCTTGTTGGAACTTCTCAGTAGTTTTAATCTTTTGATTTACTGATGTTGTTTATCGCCACTTTAACGTTCTTTATCTTAATTCGGAATTGGGGAGAATTCGTATTAACGAAAGGTATTAATAGGGGAAAATCGAAAGTTGGTTTTGATTCTTAATTTCTTAATGAATTTTTCGTGTGACGTAATATTTGGTGGGGGGGGGGAGGTAGACGAGAGAGAAGGGGAGAAAAAAAATGGGGCTGGGAAATTTTCATTTGAAAATTATTCCTTAATTTCTAGATTTGTTTTAAGTTTCGTGATTACTGTTTAGGCATAATTGATTCAACTTGTTATTTTATTTAATTTTTTTTTTTCAGGATTCTCCTGCCTTTCCTGATCCGCCCGGCCCGGAGGTCGCCGCCAGCCGTCTTTTTCATGAGGTTCGGGGTGTTGTCGGTCGGCTCATTGATAACGCCATCTGGCTTAACCCCGAACCTACCGCAGCAGCCGGCTAGGGGGGGGGGGGGGCGGTGGTGCCCCGTGTTGGAGAGGAGGCCGAGCCCCGTATTGAAGAGGAGGCGGGGCCCGCTGTTTTTGTTGTGGAGGCGCTGCCTCAGGAACCCGGGGCCGACGTCGCCGTCATTTGGCCTCTGGTTCCTCCCTTGACCCTTCCCGTCAGTCGGCTGCGATCGGGGCGTGTTTGGGTCCGGCGATAGTGGCGGGAGGGGCTGGGGTTTGGGAAAATGTATGTATCTTAATTTTTTGTTTCCCATTAAATTGGTTGTGTGAAGTACGCATTCGTTTCGTCTCCCTGTTTTCCTATTTAGACTATGTCGCGTTCCGAATTTTCGTTTGGCGTGCCCGATGAAAATTCGAATCGCACTTCTCTGCTCTTCCAATTATAATATTTAGGTGACCATGCTCGATACGGGTAACTGTGGTAATTATAGGCTACCATGGCCGAAGCTCCTAGATGGCCTTTGCTAAGTTACCTCGATTGACCTTTTTTTTTTTTCATGCTTGCGTTAGAACGTGCAACGTGACGGGACTGTAATCTACTGTAATAGTAATTTCTAGGTGCCATCCGTACATAATTTTTGCATGTATGGCTTCCTAAAGGTACCAAGGTTAACCGTACATGGTTTTTGTGAATTATTTTTACGTTTTTAAGGTACGATTTTCGTTGGTAAGTGCGACTGAGTAGGTAAGTTCTTTGTCCGCCATTGTCCGAATTTGGAATTTCGCATCGTGAATTGTGTAACGTGCTTTTTGGATTAGCTGAACCGTTAGGGTTCATTAGTACAATTTTCGTATTTACGTTTCCAATTCTATAATTCTTAGACGTAAATATCTTATGTTCGTAAATTTGCTTGACGAATCCGTGTACGTTGTTCTATGCCAATTAATAGCCTACTAACGTAACTTTGAATCGTGCATCATTTGCAATTTTAGGCTACTTAAATTATTAATTAATTCTTATCATGTGTGCACAATTCCAATTCGTACAATTCGTCGGGACGGAACCAGAAAACACTTGCACAACCAAAATGCTGTACGATCGTCAATAAGGAACTGAGGTACGTTGCTCGTCCCGCACTCTTCACATTTGTACGTTTTCTTTTCATTGCAATATCGTGGGGAGCTTATACTTATAACATATTTTATCAATAAATACATAAAAATAATTCGTGCTGATACGTGAACTAATTTTTCGGTAAGTTCGCAACTTATTAATCGTGCTACGAAGAAAAGTGATTTCTACGGAGCTGTACCGCATGCCTTACACTTGTACGTTTTCTCTCCGTTGTCAAGGTAGGTTTGTGCCAAACTGACACGTTGCTGACAGATGGATTTACGAGTGCAATCGTTATTTATTTTAGTTTCGTTTTTGTACAATTTCCGGTTATGATTTGGTTATGGGGAAAGGGTATTTGCTTTACCAACATCACACCTAACACGTTCTCTCGCTATGTGTAGCGACTGTAGTGCTAATTTTGACGTTGCGAATTTGGTTTAGCAAATCGTATGCACGTATTGCTACGAATTGCTGCACTAATGCTTGGTCGAAATTACGCTTACACCTAATTTCTGGAGTATTAATGCTGGCTCGGGTCAGGTAACCGTGGTTTGGGCGTAACTTACGCTTCTCTACCAATTCTTGCTCTCTAAGTCTTAAACGTTTTTGTAACGTCGCGGACGTGTGAAGTTCGCGGAGCTTACGCTTACGATTCTCTGCTCCTGTAGTTGGCGTGGTGTCTTGCTGAGGGTTAGCATGATGAGGAGGGGTTAGCTTTTGCTGGGGGTGTAGGCAAGGTGCATCGATTTCCGCAGCGTGGTCGGATGGATCGAGATGCAGTTTGGAAATCAGATCGCGGATTTCCTGTTCGGATTCGTTCAATCCTCCATTCTGGATTTCTGCCAAATCCAAGTCGTCGGGCGTGGAGAAAGGCTGAATCGGGTTTCTTGATCGCATGAAGTAAGGCCGACAGTGATTGACGTGTACTCTGACGGTTTTGAAGGGGTCCAGGTAGTGCACTGCTCTTACGATGACTGGGTTGATGAATTCTACCAGTCTGTACGGGCCAACCCAAACTTTCTGCAGTTTACTGGAGATTTCTTCAATCTTCACGATGGATTTAATTAATAAATAATCGTCTGTCATGAATCTGTAGGGGCGTGCAGTTTTGTTGTAGAAATTCTGGTGACGTTGAGTTGCGATAGCGTTTTGTTGACGTACCACCTCGAACGCTTTTAACAGTTTTGTCTCCAGTCTGACTACTGTGTCGTCGCTGTTGTAAATTTTTCTTGCAGATTCGAAGATCAAGCTGCTGGGGATCCTGAATTCGACGCCGAAGTGAAGTAGGTGGAGTAGAACAGTGTAGAGCTGTGGGGGGTAGAATTCAAAGTAATGCAGGCTGCTTGTAGGTTGTCATCCCATGAGTGTGGATCATCTGCTACTATCTTCCCTAAAACGGTTTGTACCGAGTTGTTGCAGATCTCTACGCCTCCTCCTGTCCAAGAAGCGTAGGGGGTGAAATTTATTTGCTTCACGTTGAATAAATTGCGTAATTCTGCACTAACTTTAGAGCAAAATTCGCCTCCGAGGTCAGAGCGGAGCACTCTAGGGGGTCAGAATCGTGCGAAAAGCTTGGTGTATAGCTTCCTAGCTATAGTTTCGACTCGTTTGTCGGGGATTCCAAAAGCGATGACGTAGCGACTGAAGTCATCCACGAGTGTCATCACGTAGGCGTTATTTTTGTGAGTGGTGTTTAATCTTCCTATCAAATCCATAGACCAACTCTCTCCTGGTCTCTGTAGTGGCTTGTAGGCTCTGAGTGTTGCTTTGTATGGCTTGTTAGGGCGATTATACTGCTGACAGATGAGGCATGTCTTCACGTAGTGATCGATGTCCCTGATCATGGTGGGCCAAAAACAGTGTAGTTGAATAAGCTTGAGGGTGCTTTTGGCTGCTCGATGGCCAGCTGCGGGGGAGGAGTGGTAGTCGCGAATACAGAAGTTTACTAGAGTTTCGGGGATGCAAACTTGGGCTATATCTTCTAATCTTCCTTGTGAAGGGTCTTTTAGCCATGTTCTGTATAGCATGCCGTCGAAATCCTTGTAACAAATGTTCCTTTTATTACTGGCATATATGACGTCTGCAGGCTCGCTGTCCTTGATGCTGTGCCAGATTTTCCCAAAATAGTCGTCTGCTTTCTGCTCTGCTACGACGTGGCTTCGTGTCCAGTCAGGGAATTGTGAGTCGAGTACGCAAACTGGTATCTCTACTCGTGATAGAGCATCACTCACGGGTATAAGCTTGCCAGGCCTATGTTGGATTTCGAAGTCGTATTCCCTTAGTCTTGTTAGTATCCTCTCTAGTTTAGGAGATAATCCACTACTGTTGTATAAAAAATACAGTGCCATGTGGTCCGATGCTAAAAAAAAAAAGGATTTACCAAGGAGATAGGTACGAAAAGTTTCACAGGCGAGTACCGCTGCTAAAATGTCCTTTACGGTAGTACTTTCCTTTTTCTCGGCAGATGTCAAGGTTCTTGAACTATAGGCTAAAGGGTAGGTGATGCCGTCGTGTACTTGTGTGAGGCAGCTGCCGAGGGCTACGTCGCTTCCGTCCGCCTAGACGTAAAAAGGTTTGGATAAATCTGGGTGGCGAAGAGTTGCTGCGTTTACCATAGCCTTCTTTAGTCCCTTGAAAGCGTCGTCTGCTTCTTTGTCCCATATAAACTTCGCATTCTTCTTGGTGAGCTTGGTAAGTCCCATTGAGTAAGCTGAGAAGGAAGGGATGTGTCGGCGAAAAAATCCGCACATTCCGATGAATCTGCGTATTTCCTTGACGTTTTTAGGCTGTGGGAAAAGTTCCATGGCTTTAATCTTGTCTCTATCTGGCTGTATTCCGTCTTCGTTAACGATAAATCCAAGAAACTTGACTTGTTTTGCAGCGAAAATGCATTTCTCGGGGCAGAGTTTCGTTTTCGATTTCTCCACTAGTGAGAGGGCTTTGCTGACGTGTAGTAGGTGTGTTCGGAAATTTGAGGAGCTGAGGAGCACGTCGTCAAGGTAGATCGTACAGTAGGCGCCTAAAATCTCAGCGAAAATCTGCTGGGCGCAGAATTGGAAGTGGGCGGGCGCTACTTTCAAACCCATTGGAAGTTTGGAAAAGCAATACACCTTGTTGGCACTCTGGAATGCTGTCTTTTCCATGGCAGACTCAGCTAGCTTCAGCTGAAAAAATCCCATTCGAAAATCTAGCTTGGTGAAGTATTTGGCGCCATTGAGATTTGGGAGGGCTTCACTGGTGATTGGCAGGGGTACTGATACGGATTCTGTAACTGCGTTCAGGCCGCGTAGGTCTACGACGACTTTATATCCCTCGGGTCTTCTTTTTATGAGAAGGCATGGGCTGAGCCATGCTGATTTGCATTCTTATTTACGCCAATGCTGACTAGTTCTTTTAGGTATTTGTCCAAAATTTCCCGTTGATGGAAGGGCACCCTGTAGATTTTCGACCTTACTGGGGCTGATGACCCTGTTTCTATGTTCACTTCATAGTTTTCGTATGTTCCAAGATCGAATTCATTTTTGCTGAAGGCGTCCTGGTGTGTCTTAAGCATGTCCAAAAATTCCATTCGTTCTTCTTCGTTTAAATCTGGTAAATTGAATTTAAACTTCAAGCTCTTCCATTCGTCTTCGGAAAATTTTCTTTGTTCGGTTGTTGTGTCCGCTGGTAGCGTTGAGTGGTCTGATCCTACGCTGTTGATGTCAATGGACTGTGCGCGTTCCTTTGTCTGAGTAGGCCTTGAAGGAAAGGAAAAATCGGATTCGGTTTCGAGACTGGCTTTTGTTGAGTCGGTGTGGCCTCCTTCCGTGTTGGATCCCTGTGTATCCTTTTGTCTGAGTGGGCCTTGAAAGGGGAAGTAAGTCGGGTTGGGATCCGGGATTAGACAGGGCAGTGGCTGATCTTTTGTCCGTGGTCTCTTTTGTGCGTGCTCTTCCCATTGTTTGAGTTGAGTCTTCGGGAGGAGGATTATTTTTTGTTGTTGGAGAGGCCGGATCCTCGCCATTGTTCTCTTCGTCATTGTATTCTATCTCTGCTGTTGTGTAGTGCCCTAAAATAAAGCCTGCCTTTAGAAATTGATCCTCTCCGGATGTGTTAATAGCCATAATCGGAATTAAACCAGTAGGGCTAGTATTAGCCAAACATCTGGCAAGAAGGATCGGAATTTCTTTGCATTGTAGTAAAAATATTCCACTTTGCTGTTCAGGATAGGCTTGGTGGAGAACGCCACAAATTTTTGTTTCGCTGTTGTTTGGTAAAACAACATCTTTGTACAAAGAAACGGGTATCTCAACGTAATATTGTTTAGGTGTCGGATTCCAAATAGATCGTGGATTTTCTGCTGTTTCGTCATCTGAAGAAATATTGATCGTTGCAATATGCTCAGTTGTAACATTATAATTTTCGAAATTAATTAGCTCCTTGTTCTGACCATATTTTTCCCAAGCATCAAAAGGTGATGGAGACAGATTAAATTTGAGATCCCCTATTTCTAAAATTTGGTCTGAACAATTTAACTTAACCAATTCCGGTTGTTTTGACAAAAAAATCGTAACCCAATAAAATGTGGATTTTTCCAAAACTGCCATCGGGAACGACTCTGAACTGCTGGTTTGTGGAAAATCCGCATTTGCCTATTTCAGCGATCACTATTTCTTCTGCTGTTATCTTTTTTCCACCGACACCTATTAAATTTACGGGAGCTACTGTTTTGACTTCGTGACATTTAATTTGTGGGTTTTTCAACAATTCTCGTGCAGTAGACGATTAGATTAACGAAACACCAGCTCCGCTGTCTAAAAGTGCTACTTTACTTAAATTGCCGAAATTAAAAATTAAATGGGGTCTTGGGTAAGCAGATTTTGAGTTGTAGCCTATACAGTCGACGCGAGCGTGAGTTAGTTCTTCTTTGTTGCTTGCTTCGTCTTTTGGATCTAGTTCTAGAAGTAGGCCAGTAGTATCAATCGCCGCCGCTAGATGGAGTTGATATGGCGTTGGGTTGCTTGCTAGCTCGAATTTTTTTTCGTTGCTCCGTTTTCCTTTTTTCTTCTCGTTTTTTCCGTTTTTCTTCTGAAATAACTTTTGGGTTTGATGTGCTGTCCCAATAAATAAGACAGATTGTTGGTGATGTTACAGATGGAATTAAAGGAATGCGTAGCTTCCATTCTTGCTGGTTATTGTCGGAAATCTTGATTGCTTCGCCGGAGTGAATTAAATGTGATTTACGTTCGTTGGTGTCCGACGTGCTTCGGAATTCGACTGTCCTGTCGTCTCCGATTAATTCCAAAACGATGGGGTTGTTTGATCTTGATAAATTTAGTTCCGAGTGGAAATTGTAGAGTCGATGCCGTCTTCGAATAGTGTTAACATGACTGAGTCGTATGTTAGCTTGAAGGTCTTGTTAATTTTGTTGAGTAGCTTCGAAAAAATTGGTGTGAGGTGTGAGTTGAGGTTTAAAGCTGGAGCTACGTATTTATCGGGGATAGCACCGAAATACGAAGCTAGTCTTGACAGTGTCAGCGTCCTGTTTTTTAATGCAAGTTTTTGTTGATGCCAGTCGACTTTAGAATAAAGATCGAGGAGTAAACCTGCAGCGTTGATTGTTGAATGGATTTTCTTGCTGTTGAATAATTTGTTAGTTTGTTCTCTAGGCGTGGGGGTGGGGGTGGATGATGGAATTTCAGGATTTGTGGTACTAGTTGCGTTGATTGGAATTTTTTTCTTGCTGCTGTACCCTGCTAACTCAAAAAACCTGTTATTTTTTGAGCTGACGTCTGGTTTTTTGACTGCTGGGTTGTTGAATTGCGTGGTTGGACGAAGTTTGCGTCGCTACCTCCGTGGTTGTTGTTATTACGGCGTTTGTAGGTGCTTAGGTTGAGTTGGGAATTATCCCTAGTTCCCTGGTTGTAGCTGCGTTGTTGGTTTTGGTTTTCTCTTTGTTGTTTGTAGCTGCCTTGGCCGCTTCGTCCGGGGATTGGTTTTCCTAGTTTTTCTAGTCTTCGTGCGTTTGCCTGTCGTACTAATTCTAGGTGGTTGTCCTTAGTCCTACAATTTTTGCTTATGTGATTTTGGCCGTAGCATTTGAAGCACGAGCGTGTTTCTTTCTTTTCCGGCTGGAAAGTATCGACTCTGCTTCATTTACGGTTTTTCTTAGCTTGAGGTTGTTTACTTCCCTTCTTTTTTGTTCTAGTTCTTGCATAATTTTGGCTAATTCGTCTGATGCTACGGTTACAGTCTTGTCGGAAGGGGAAGCTGCTGCTGTTTTTGTACGTTGTTCTCTGGTTCATCTGGCGCAATGGCACCACACTGCAGACAATGTCGCCAAAATGAAGTCTACCAGGGGTTCATGTTCCATCATTGAAAAATATGGCAAATGTGAAGAATGTTTACGCATTCTTTGAAGAATATAATCTCCCACATTGAAGGGTAAACACAAAGTACAATTGTAACAGAATCATACTTAGGCCCGGTTCTCTTTAATACTTTGTAGAGTAGCCACACCCGACATAATTCGTATAAAACTGCAAAAAAAAAAAAAAAAGCTACTATGAAGAAGCAACTACAAAGGTTAGAAGGAAAAATAGACGTTATTTGCTCGAAAAAAAAAACTCCAGGAGGTGATAAACAACATCTGACATAGGTGTTTGAAAACAAAGTTGCACTTTGGAGGCTTTTTTCCTTGCTATAATGTTTTTGCATGTTTTTGACGCGTTGGTAGTAATATGGTAAGATAAATTATGAACAAGGTGCCTAGACTCGTATTTTTAAAGAAAGGTTACCTTACAGGATCCTACTGAACTACCAAAATTAAACTGGGACTACCAGATTCAGAGTTTAAAAACAGTTTAAATTAACCGGGACATAAAATTTATAAAAAATTTTTTTACCCGTAACAGTTATCATTATTACTCAACGCCACGAGTTTCAATAATTACCTTAGTTATGTACGTTTGTAATGGTCTAAAAAAATATTCCACAAAGGTAGCATTTTTAGCTCTTAACAAGTTTTCTTGAAATCATGCCATACTCGACTACCGATATTTGTTACTAAATGGTACCTATTACTCCATCCGCCCCAATCGGTGCAGAAACAAATTTAATTGTAAAATTGATTTTCACACCAAATGTGGACAAATAGTATTTTTTGTTTCAACCAAATGGTCTCAGTGTACTCTAACATTAAACGGGAAAACCAAATCGTATGGGTATTTGTTCCAAGTGGCCTGCTTCACTCGCGCTGCCAAGCTTGTTACGACTAACTATACTGGGTGCAACTGAAAGGTCTGTACAAACTTTGAAGATCTAGTCTATGACCGAAAAGTATATAGACATCCTGTAAACATGGGTCCGGAAATGTAGCCTTGGGGGCCAATTTTTAACAATGAACCAATTTTTAGTTACAGGCCCCCATTTAAACAGACCCGTTTAGTTGTAATACTTGTAGTTGGTGATGTAATTTTTATTCCAGTAAAGACCAAAGAACCTCCTCCCCTTCATAACACCCCTTCCCAGAAGTCGAGTTCTTACATTAATATTAAATTATGAAGTACTGTAATTGCAGGAATGATGCACCAAACTGCTTTGGTTTGGAAAATAAGTGGAAGGTTTTGGGAAATTTTCAATTTTTTAGCCTACCCCAAACTTCGGGGGCCTGTAAGTAAAAATGGGTTCGTTTCCGGACCCATGTTTGTAGGACTTTTTTTTGTCATATGTTGGGTCGTAGACTACACCCATAAAGTTTGTACAGACCTTTTGTTAACAACCTGTATAACATCAGAAATGGTAACAAATACTTACGTAACAAATTTTAACTATTTGGCATCTCTATGTTATGTAGTCAGCTGCAGTGAGCGCGGCAGGTCACATGGAACGTCGAACCCATATGATTTGCAAATTACACAAATTTCGAAAGTACGCTCGCTTTTACAACATCGAGACTGACCTAATCTCGCAAATTTTTGATGATACACTGCCGTCATCTTCTGGCTTCTTGGTTTTCTGGGCTTCTTACATTTTTCCTTTCTCGAACATATTGTGGATTCGAATATGAGTGGCACCGTGGCCTCCCATTCACAGGATAGTAAGAAGTCTGGAAAACCAAGAAGCCTTAAGAATACGGTAGTGTGTTGTCGAAAATTCGCGATATTAGGTCAGTCTCCATGTTGTGAAATTGAGCGAACATTTTTGAAATTTGTGTAATTTGCGATTCTTCGCTCCATATATGACCGCAGTCGTGTAACGAGACATAGCCTACTTATCGAACTCAAAACAATTGTTTGCGGATGAAAATAGCACCCTGCCGAGTGAAATTCGATCTCCAAGTCACCTAACTAAACTAAAATAACAGTAACATCCAATAAAGAACGTGATATGATTAAAATTAAGGGCTCAATCCAGGAACCGACTTTTTTACCTTAAAATTACTATTTCTGAATGAGATCAGTCCAGCGATTCGCTCTAACAATGTTGGGGAGGGAGGGGGGGGGGCGCTAACTACATTCGTTTGCTGAACGTGCGTGGCCGCATTAACTTGTTGGAATGTTGTGTTAAATAAGGGCGGATGGGGATTGCATTAGTAAAACTAGCTGCTTGGCATGCAAAAATTGTAAAGCAGTTAAACTTAATTTATTTGGCAAAAAAAACTTTTAATTTCCGCGTTTCTACCTGCATTCCCACACAATTTTACCACTTCCCTTGCATGATGAGATTTATAGACTTTGTCGCGGAAAAGCATTCTCAGCCCTGTTCTGAACATCGATTAACCACTTCTGCAGGCAGACCCCCGTTCGAAATAGTCACTTCTAGATTTTAAATCGGTTATATAATTTTTTAGTGGGAACCTTGAAAAGTTAAGTTGTTCTGTTAAACAATGGTGAAACTCACATTTTTGGCCATTGCGTGACAAACTGCAGCGTAAAAAAAAACCTTACAACCAAACTTTTTCTCGTGGCTTAATTGAAGACTTCTGAATTTACGTTTCGTTACACAGTACCAAATAAAGTAAATTGTCCGTACCATCGGTATTTAAATTGAAGTGGTTTTGAATAATGACCGAAGTCACTTTTGCACTTTGGTCAATATGTAACTTTAAAAGTTACTGCTTCATCTTTTTTTTTTTTATTATTGTTACTGATCAGAGACATGCATACGTGTAATTGTTAGTGACCACCAGTTTCGATGTTTACATTAGTAACATTCGTATTAAAAACTGCTATGATCTACCAAAGGTTAGGTTAGGTGCCGTAGCCCGAGTTTCAAGCGGTAGGGTGCTATTTCCGTGGTTTTCAAATGCAAGCTGCACTAACTATAGCCAGCAGGAATGTTGCGGTGCTGTAACTGCATCAACTGCCATTACAAAAAAGTCTTATGGAAGCTTTCAAGACTAAAGTCTAGTAAAAACTTTGTACAAAAATATCACGTTTCAACCTTATACCTTGAAAAAAATTGTAATAAATTTTTAATATATGCAATGGGGAGAGGTAAAACAATTTTTGAAGAAACGTTTTTGCATATTTACCAGTTGGTTTTAATGTAATCAATACCACAAGTAAATAGGATGCCAAGGGGGAAAAAAGTGGTTCGGCCTTTCAAAGGAGTGATATCAACTGACCAAAACATTCGCCAAGTTCATCCGACGGAGTGTTAGTTCCTTGATTTCTAATAACGTTAGGCCTACCTGTTTAGTTAGATACATTATTAAAGGCTAACGATTGGAAATTGTATTTTGAAGGTAGAGTGGAAAATGTATGTTGAAATATTTACCCATGCTACAGTAATTGTCACAGATTTGGTTTTAATTATCTGTTATCACATAAAAAGACTAAGCAAAACATGTAAATGTTAGTGTCTTAAAGACATACTTTTTTTTTAACAGATAATTAATGCAAAATGTTGATATGTGCAATCTGTGGTGCAGATATTTTGAGTATTAAAAATTATATTCAACATTTGAAATTATTTCATTGCAATGATAGTAATATTCAAATACGGTGTGGAATTTCTGGATGTCCTGATACATTCAAAATATTTAGCTCATTTACTAGTCACGTGAGCCGAAAACATGCTGATATTCGTGGATTGGAAAAGGCACGCAACATTAACAGAGAAGATGACACAATAATAGTTTGTACTTACTGTGAAGAATCTTTTTTTACTATTTCAAGTTTGTCTGAGCATATAAAACACCACATTTCTGATGATTCAGAAATTAACTGCATTTTTTATGGTTGCCATGCGTCATTCCGCATTTACACAACATTTACGTCTCATATTTCTCGAAATCATAAAACTGAAGCTTCACGTAAATTAAAACAGTGCTACCTCAAACAAATACCATACCCTCAGGCCAGTGATTCTTTACCTGATACTGAAAATCTGTGTGTGGACCAATGCAGTACATCTACCTCAGATGTACAATCTGCATATGACAGGACAGTTGCATTATTTGCAATGAAGTTAGAATCGAAGTATTTAGTACCGTCTAGTACAGTTCAGTTAATTTTGAATGACATAACTTTATTTGAACTTGAAAATGAGCTCGATAAACCAAAAGATGCCAAAGGATTCTTCGTACAAAGCATGGAAACGCTAGGAACGCAATATCTAAGACTAAATTACATGCACGACAATTTTCCATTTGTTCACTCTGTCACTTACGTTTTAAGGCTAGATGAAAACGATATACTCGTACCACGGAATATATTCCTATTTTGAGTTCTCTGAGTAAATTAGTCGCGCATGACAACGTTTTAGGACACGTTTTAAAACCTCAAATTAGTAGCAATTCTTCAATAATTCGTGATTTCACCGATGGTGAATTGTATCGTACAAATGCTTTAGCATGTGAGGAAGCTAAATTGCTGGATATTATACTGTATTTTGACGAAGTCGAGATTGTAAATCCGGTAGCCTGTCATAAGAAATTTCACAAGCTTGGAAATTTCTATTATATGTTAGGAAATATTCCTCAAAAGCATAGGTCAAAGATACATGTAACTCAGTTATTGCTAACATGTAATTCAACTGATATCAAATTATTCGGCTTAGCAAAGATTTTAGAACCTATAGTCAAGGACTTGAAAGTACTGGCCACTGAAGGAATATTTGTACCCCATTATGGGCTCATGAAGGGCCGTGTCGTTTTTATGGCAAGCGACAACTTGGCAGCTCATATGTTAGGTGGCTTCCCACAGAGCTTTTCTCCCAATGTTTTATACGTTTGCAGATGGTGCTTGATTACTAATGCAGAAATGCAAGCCAACCCTTGCGCTAATTATCAGCTGCGCACACCAGACATGTATGACCAACACTGTGAACAAATAAAACAAAATTCAAATGTTGGTTCTCTATATGGGATAAAGGAAAATTCGCCACTCAATTCGTTACCCTACTACCATGTTGTAGAAGGTCTTCCACCTGACGTAATGCATGATGTTTTAGAAGGAATTGCACCATACGAACTTGCACTGTGTATACATACATTGACAGCAAAGGGTTTTTTCACTTTGGCTTACCTCAACAAACGGATTACAACATATCCACTAGGAACACTAGATATAGGCCTGTTACAATCTCAAATGACTATCATGCCAAATTGAAAATAGTAGGCAACGCAGCTAGAATACGATGCCTTGTTCGTTTTTTACCCATTTTTGTAGGAAGCCGTGTTCCAGAAAATACCCCCGAGTGGAAGTTTCTTTTGCAGCTTCAATCTATCGTCGAATATGTATTTGCTCCCAAAGTAACTGCAGGACGTATAACTGCATTGCAAGCCGATATTTACGACCACGTCAACTTATTCCAAGAATTATTCCCAGAACACAGATTAAAACCAAAGCACCACTTTGTAACTCATTATCCACTACATATGTTTAAGTTTGGACCAATTGTAACCACGGGTTGTATGCGATTTGAAGCTAAACATAAGTCTATCAAAGATATAGTAACTTCTTGTGGTAACTACATAAATATTAAGAGAACTATTGCTAAAAAACATCAAATGCACCAAGCATATGTCATGTCTGGTAAAGATTTTCTTGGCAGCCAAGTTCACATAACCAATGCTAAAGATATTGTCATGAGTAATCTCAATACGGACATTGTTCAAGAATTGAAATCCCAAGATCTAGCTACACTCAAGCTGAAAGAAAGTAATTCTGTTGAAATAAATAGCATGTTATACAAAAAAGGAATGGCTGTGGTTTCAGATTTTGTGAATGGTGCAATAGTATTCGGGGTGATTTGTAACATTTTTATCACCGAAGATAAAACTGTTTTGTTTTCACTCTATAATTACATGAGTGAGATTTTACATCATTATGGAGCATATTGCCTAAAAACAAAATTGAAGACCCAGATTGTACAATCAACTGCAATAATGGATTACTACCCTCTTACTGTGTACCGCCATCAACAACAAAGAATTGTAATTCTGAAGCATTTGTTGTTTGATGAAAGAGATTTCAGCCCTGAGGTATGTATTGCCAATAAACGTGGAGCTAGTCTAGCTAGAAAATATCCTCTACTGATTTCAGTAACTAGATACTTCGAATAATTACTTACTTTTCTAAAATTGCCTGTAAACATTGCGAAAAGTAACTACGCTTACCCAGTTTGAAACGGATTCCCTGAACCAAATGGCGACACGATGAAATGGTAGTTTTGTAGCATTTATTCCTGAAGAAGGTCAAACTTTTACCTAAAATTTGATATTTAAAACAAAACTGTTTCTAACTAGTTAGGCGTAGTTTTCTTTCCACTTTTAACTAAGTCTCCAAATAGTCAGTCACCAGGGATCGTCCATTTTTAAGATGAGTACTGTTTACTTTGCTCGCCCAATATCCGTAGCAACAATCGGCTTTTTGATTGGTCGTGTCCTTTCTCAATGTAACTAAATTTCTGCAAGGCCAGTTGCAGCTTAAGGCTTCTTTAGGAGAAATTAAGAGGCCTCTTAATTCTTTCTTTGATAATATCAGTTTCCAATTTTCTTTTAAATTTTTTCTAATTAAGTATTTCCATTCTATTCTCACTTATTTTAAGAAAAAATTTACTTTTAATAAAACGTAAAATTCCGATACTAGGAGCGATCGAATAAAGCGCTGAAAAGGTTTGAAATTTACCAGATAACACAGAGAATTGTGTTCAAATATTTGTGTTAGTAAAACTAAGCTACTGTAAATGAAAAAAATTGAAATCAATTTGCTCACTAACTATTTAGGCTACAAAAATGCAGCTATTAAAAGGACAGACATGCCGTTTTTATGTTGGCTTTGTTGCGTAGCACCCTGTTTTGCTACATCATTCACGTCCGTGTACATGTTTCAAACTTGAGTTATATGTGGGATGGGGGGCTAGGGAGATCTTGAGCACCTTTTAAATACATTGTTGGTTAATTTGTAACATATTTTATTTTAGGAAACTCTTTAAGGTTTGGACTCTTGATGGTGCACAAAAGAAGTCAGTTGTAGCATCAACACTAGAAGAGTTGCAAAACAAAAGTAAGTCGTGATCCTTTTGTTGTGTCAATAATAGCGTTACATAATTTTTTGTTTGTGATGGCCAACGCTTAACTCCTAATAGTTGTACGTCTCCGATGTATTAATGATATTTAAACTCATTTGCATAACAGCCAATACCACCTCAACAAAAATATTATTTGTTGCTTAAGATCGTCGATAAAAACGAATTGATTTAAATAATAAACGTGGATAAAAACATATGAATAGATCCGATTTTCAAGCCCCTAACAACTATGAAATTCTAACAAGGTAAGCAGTACACCTTCTCTTCCATGTGATCGGCCCAGCATGGACTAAACAAGTTTGAACTCAGCTTTTTAAGTGCATTTTGTTAAGGGACCCATACATCTTATTAGAATAAAGAAGCTAGACTACTGAGCACTGTTTCTTACTATTTGAAAAATACTTTACCTTCAGTACGTATATTACTAAAATCTTATTTTACGCTTTTAATACCCAAAATACATTTTTTTTAATTACATTTCCTTTCAAATAAAAACTAGTACGTATAGCTGGCTTATCACCACCAGGTATTGCATCGGCACGTTGCTTAGCAACAACCTATGCGATTACCATACTGCCATAATATCTTCTGGGCGCAACACAATAGAATCGGCCCGACGTATGCTAAGCAACAAATTCGGATGACAAGAAGACGAAATTTAAGTTTTTTCTCCACCATTGCATCTCTTAAGTGTTGGTGAAAGTCCTTCGCTGTTGCCGTATCTTTGATGGCATTAAATTCTGGCTTTGATGGCGTTGGCCCTATTGCTGTTATCCTCACCCTGAACTTCGTTCTGCTCACCCGAAGATCTCCCTGTGTGCCACTCATGGTCTTCAACTCTTATCACACCTGGACAACACACCAACTTCAACATCTTCCTGTTGTACCCATCTTCCTGAACTGGTGACTCCAAACCTTCCAGAGCTTCCTTGCACCCTTCCACTTCTTGGTTTTAGTCATCGTTCATACGACCTGTTATTGTGGCTGCTTCTTGTTCTCATTTGGGGATTCGTCTTTTGATAGAAAAACAATAAATATATGACATAGTCAGACCTCGACTTATGTCGCGTAGTGAGGCTTCTGGCCACCGTGCAGACGCCTTACCTCCTTCGAAAATTCTCTCCAAATCACAAGTTGAAGACTTCATTTCACCTTTGCTACCAATATTGGGCAGACGAAAGTGGCTTTATAACTGGCTTGCTCCTTATCTGCCACTGCGTAACCAGCTACTCCAACGAAAGCACCTTCACCATAACCCGTTCTCCATCACCCGCTTTCCAGAACTTCGCAGCCTTCGCCTTAGCAACAGTAGCTACTTCAATGAAAGCACCTTCGCCATCATGCATTCTCTTCTGCTCTGCAGGCTTCTTCTCAGCGAGTGGCTACTTCAAAAATCATGTTCTTCGGCACTCTTCCATTTTTCCCAATTTTCCTGCCCTTCAACCTCAGTGAAAGTAGCCCCTTCAACGGAAGCAAATAGAATGGCGGTGTGACGCTCCGTGTCCCTACCTCCTCAACATCGGCTCTTCTAAATGACATTATGACAGGCTTTTGCCGCCCAGGACTTTGTTCGGCGAAAGTGGCAGTCCTCTTCCTGCATCCTCGTAACAAATCCATCCCTTCAAGTTCCTTGATAATTTTCAATGCTCGTTTAAAAAACAATAAAGAAAATCATTAAGACATCACTCTTCTGACTTCATAATTCCCATCAGGTTTGGGATAAAGTTCTCTTCGAAAAACCAACTGAAAATTTTCTTTCATTTGACGAAGAAAATTTAAACCACGTTCTTCCTTCTGCTATCTGAAAGTGGAATTTTCCTTCCGCTGCCAGCCTTCCATGCCGTCCTCATACTTTCCTTCGGTTCTTGTCACTTCATCAGTAGCTGCGTCCAGTGGTTCCATTCTGTGTGGAAACCTTCGTTCCGCTAACCCACAGTGCACTGCCACTGCGAAAGCAGACTGACGGGAACTTTCTACCGGCTTTTGAGTCACTTGTCGTTTTAAAGGTAAAGATCTTCTAATCCATTATTAAAGTCACCGCCAACAACCATGTTGAGACTTTGAGGCGACTTGTCTCGTCCTTCAATTGTTGGAGATCCTTGTTTCAACTTAAAATTTGCACAAATCTTACGTAATTTAATGTGTGGGGTTACCCCAACCCACCCAGGATCCTGGGTGTGTGGATGCCGCCGACCCACAGAACAGTGAACCAAAACTGACAATAATCTACTTGTGTTTAAAAAAAAAATAACATCAAAACTAGACTTCTTCAACCTGTCCCACAAGAACCTGCTGGAAGTAAAGAACAGCCTGACCAACCATACCCCATATGACAGCTAAGGAAACAAGGGTATTTAACTAATTTTGGACCACATCTTCAGGCAGCAGAACATGTAATGGTTTCTTCATTTGACTTTTTTTTATTTAATTGGGAAGTCTTGACTTTTCAGGGAAGCCACCTCGCAACTCGAGAACCTGTCGGGTGGTGCCCACCATTTTCGACGAAGGCTTTTGTAAATGCTAAATTTACAGGTAATGTACTGTTTCGTAGGCAATAGAAAGGAAGAATTGCCAGCCCCGACCGGCTAAACTCAGTTTCTAATGCTAATACCGAAAATATACATTTCCTGTATCCAACCTGCATCCCCTGTTAAGTCACCATCATGACATGGAAGCTAGCCTCTTTTGCCATTTTGCTCTTATATTGGAGAAGCACTCGTGCACACTTTGGGCAGCGACCAGACTGGTTAGTCAATTTTATCTCTAGAGGGAACATATCATTCGAGAATAAGAATGCTAATTTTGCAGATAGTGTATTTTTCATTATTATCAATAAAAACGGAATTTAGCCAGTTAGGGGCCAGCAATTTTCCTTTTAAAAGTCAAATTTGTCATTTTTTAAAGTTGAAAATTTATTTCACAGTAATGGCAGTTATAATTAGTTTTTACTACCCTAAAATACTTAACCTTTAGTAGAATCCACCCACTTGCCCCGCTTTCGCTGAACCTGGAAGTTTACCAAGCGATTTTTGTGATGCGACGCCTGGTAGTGATACGCTATAGTAGTTTTATTTGAAGAGAAATTTAATTTAAATTTATTTTTGGGTATTAAAAGAATAAAAAGAGACTTTAGCAATTTATGCTGAAGGCAAATATTTTAGGATAGAAAAGCTAATTTTAAATTGTGTGTTAAAATTTCATTTTTTCCCAACGCCCA
The DNA here is from genome assembly GCA_023313725.1 of Lithobius niger. Lineage (NCBI taxonomy): Eukaryota > Metazoa > Arthropoda > Chilopoda > Lithobiomorpha > Lithobiidae > Lithobius > Lithobius niger. The sequence continues at coordinate 41,582 of JAHWFP010056359.1, forward strand.
AGCAGTGGCAAATGCATTGACCTACATGTTAAAAGTGGTTGTAATTTGCCTTGGGTGAGACAGATAAATTAATCTCTCGGCTAACATCCCCCCATCCTGAAAAAATTTGTTTCTACTTGGGTGGAGCCGTTTTATGTAATAATGTTTTCTTTCTGAAAACACTAACAAGTACAAAATATACGATGAATGAAAAAAAAATATTCCATACAAAAAACAAATGTTGCATTGGAGGAAAGATTGATAACGTGTTCATGTTTAACCGTGCAATTTTAAGTGGGTTCTTTAACGGGATAAGTTATATGTTGTTTCACAATGATACGTAACAATAGGTTATAAGCTGTAAATGCTAGCAGAGATTTTTTCAGGACCTTTGATGATGTCATAAAAAATTGTAGGTCACATTTCATCCAAATTTTATGAAAAATCGACATCTTGTTTTCATTTTTAACCCACTTGAGGACAATATTTTTAACCCACCTTTTTGTTTTTACCACACTAGTGTTGAGGAGGGAGGGATTTGGTTGGATA
>JAHWFP010056361.1:0-10279 GCA_023313725.1 Lithobius niger
GTAACGGCGAAAAAGGCAAAAGTGATGATTTGACTGTTTTAAAATTTAATTTCTTGTTTGGCAAAACATATTAACCTGATAATTTTAGCATTACATTCCTCGAATGTGAGGGAACCATCACATTCGAGAAATGTAATGCTAAAATTATCAGGTTAAGTATGTTTTAGGCAAAAAAAGAAACCATTTGTTAGCCGGCCAGGTTGAGGGCCGGCAAAATGTTCTTTTTAATATTATATCATTCGATTCTCTCAGAAAGTACGTTAGCATGCCATAATTACAAAAAATTTTATTTTCCTTAAAAACTGTGGGAATAATTTAGCATCGAAAATTGGACAAAATGGCCTTTTTTTCTTTTGGCAATTACGGCTACCTTTCTTAGTCACTAAGTCTTTCGAATGAGATAATGTTGAAATTAAATTTAAAACCAGTCAAATCATCATTTTTGACTTTTTCGCTCTTCCGCCCATTGCCATACAATTTTAAAACTTGAAGACACTCGGGGCACCTCAAGACATGACCCCCAGAGTGACGAAATTTTTTTGTGTGTGATAGTGATGCCTAAGAGCAACTTTTCCCACACCCTGCCAATGAGCAAGTCCAAAAAAATGGTTTCTACGCTCAACCCTAATGTTCAGTTCGTTACAAACTTGACAAAGTTAAACATATAAAGGACAGAGGAAAACAAGTCACAAACAACGAAAATCATACGCTGGAATAACGTAGTACAGTGAGTGAGCCACCTTTATGCACTTACGTTTCGTCGGAGTGGCACGAACGGGATTCGAACTGGTGACCCAATTCTTCCCCAGATCACAGACACAGAGCGCCTATATCTCTATGGCCCTCCACTGGCATAAAGACGACTCACTGAACTCGTTATAAAGTCTCAGCAGTGACTAGGGCTCCATTCGACCGAGAATGCTTGCGGCCATAGGCAATGGAGAAGGAAAACGAAGGATTAAATAAATATTCACTAATCGATATAAATTAGGTAAAGGAAAGAGGAAAACAAAACAAGCCAAACGGCGTAAAAAAAACTTGTGAAAGTTCTCCGTCGAAACAACGTTCTAACATTTTGGAGGCAATAAAACAGAGGCTGATGGGGCGGGTAAATTTTAACATTGTGTCACGAACTGCTTTGTGGAAAGGGGTAAGGGCGCGTTTACGCAGCTACTCGCCTTTGCATTCTCGCTGCTAGCAATGGCAAAGGTGACATTGCCATGGTAACAACGCTAAATGGATTAGCTAAATCCGACATCGTTTGAGTAAATACTTGCAGTCTTATAATCCGTGACAGTAAGATATAGAATTCCTCCTGAGGAAACAATTTTCCCAAACGCTTCTGAACTCACGTTATTTGATGTTTTCGTTGCGAGGCGGCAGACACAAGACCGCCGCCATGTTGGAATTTGAGGTTGAATTCTAGCTTCTAGCTGCGAGAATGTAAAAGTGAGTGGTTGCGTAAACGTGCCCTAATGGTTGCGTCCTCCCAGCTGGCAGGAAAGGTGGTAACAACGGACGGAGAGAAGTACTAAAAATCGTGTAAGGGGAAATCATTCAGCCGCCTTGCAAAAAAAAATCCTTCAAGTTGTTGATGTACGAAGAGAAGCTACGGCGTTCATACCTTGTTGAAAGTCATTCTTCGAATTCGAACTGGCGCCTACTTGGTTCTTAGCTGACGACTCCTCTGGGGCCCCACAAAAATCGTTTTATTTCTTTTAATGTGCGGAGGGAATCCAGATTTCAGGGTAAGACGATTTTCCCGGGGTCCGAGTTTTTCTGAAACGTGAAATTTCCAAGGAAGAGGGCAACGCCCTTCCACAAATGTCGCTATTGTGAAGAGGTGATTTGGGCTCCAAGTGGGAGGGAAGGCTGGGGGAAGGAAGAATTTGAAATCATTTTTGACGAGCCTTTTGACGTCCACCCATCCGGCTGGGCCCGAGTATGGTCACGTGACCTGCAAAGGCTTTTCCTGTCATAACTGTTTCTGACATCGTAAAAGTTGGATCAATACGAAACGACGAAAGCCTTCAATATAATTCAACCATTTTGAAGTAAACTGCTGAAAAACGAAAATTACGCCAAAGTCATGGAAACTATTACGTGTATCCTGAAACGAAAGGATGAACAAGTTCCTCGCAGAAAGCAGTTGCTTCGCAATTTATTAAGAAAGAAAAATATCGTGAAATATTTTTCAGCAATAGTAATAATTTTTATTTAACTTAATTATATTAAATTGTATTAAATTTCCGCTTAAAATTTAATAATTAAAAACATAAATTATATTAAATTGTATTAAATTTCCGCTTAAAATTTAATAATTAAAAACATAATTATATTTTTTAAATAACTATTAAGATACAAGCTAGTTTGTCGCCCACCAAGATTCAGCGATTAACGCCCGTCATATCCACACACAATATACCTATATGAGTTTGGCGACCACTAGACACTTGCGTCTTTTACAGTTAAGGTAGTTTGGCTGTTTTCAGGCATCTGAGGATAAATAACAATGATACAGAATAGGCTGGACTTCGCCTGATTGGAACACTTTAGGCGCCTGGGGGCATAAGTTACTATTAGTGAAACAGATTAACGTTATCTTGATGGAAAAAAGGTGTGAATTACGTTGATATTTACCTTATTATTAGTGACTAGCTAGTGACTAGATAATTTCACCAAAATATTTTTTCCATGCAGTGAATAAAGCTGACATTTTGCAGATAGATATAGTTTAATAAATTTCCGCTTGGATTTCTCCAGCTAAATTGTCCCTCTCATCGTTGTGAGGCAGATAACCCAGTTTGGCTTCGTGCTCCCTAAAAACAAACAACAGTAACACACGTTAAACTCCTGGGAACGATCTTGGGTTTTCCGCTTGGATTTCTCCAGCTAAATTGTCCCTCTTCTCGTCGTGGGGCAGATAGCCCAGTTCGTGCTCCTTAAAAATAAACAACAATAACACACTTCAAACTACTGGGAAAGATCCTGGGTTTTCCACTTGGATTTCTCCAGCTAAATTGTCCCTCTCATGGTCGTGGGGCAGATAACCCAGTTTGGGTTCGTGCTCCTTAAAAAATAAACAACAATAACACACGTAGAACGCCTGGGAAATATCCTGGGTTTTCCTCTTGGATTTCTACAGCTAAATTGTCCCTCTGATTGTTGTGAGGCAGATTACCCAGTTTGGGTTCGTGCTCCATAAAAAAAAAAAAAATAACACACGTAGAACTACTGGGAAATATCCTGGGTTTTCCTCTTGGATTTAGACAGCTAAATTGTCCTTCTCATCGTTGTGAGGCAGATAACCAGTTTGGGTTCGTGCTCCATAAAAAACAACAACAACACACGTAGAACTCCTGGGAAATATCCTGGGTTTTCCTCTTGGATTTCTACAGCTAAATTGTCCCTCTCATCGTTGTGAGGCAGATAACCCAGTTTGGGTTCGTGCTCCATAAAAACGAACAACAACAATACACGTAGAACTCCTGGGAAAGATCTTGGGTTTTCCGCTTGGATTTCTCAAGCTAAATTGCATCTCTCATCGTCGTGGGGCAGATAACCCAGTTTGGGTTCGAGATCCCTAAAAACAAACAATAAGAACACACGTAAAACTCCTGGGAAAGATCCTGGGTTTTCCGCTTGGATTTCGCCAGTTAAATTATCCCTCCAATCGTCGTTGGGCAGATAGCCCAGTTTGGGTTCGTGCTCCCTAAAAACAAACAATAATAATAACACGTAAAACTCCTGGGAAAGATCCTGGGTTTTCCGCTTGGATTTCTCCAGTTAAATTATCCCTCCAATCGTCGTTGGGCAGATAACCTAGTTTAGATTCGTGCTCCCTAAAAACAAACAATAATAACACACGTAAAACTCCTGGGAAAGATCCTGGGTTTTCCGTTTGGAGTTCTACAGCTAAATTGTCCCTCTCATCGTTTGAGGCAGATAACCCAGTTTGGGTTCGTGCTCGCTAAAAAGAAACAACAACACACGTATAACTACTAACGGAAACTACTACAGCAAAAAAAAAAAGATTGGAAACTGGACTTTTGACTTTTCATCTCGTAATTGCTAATAAAAAAAAAGGAAATGCCTTATCAATTTGAACCAAAAATATGTATAATATCTCCCCAAAACAAACTTGTTAAAGATTCCCGCAATGCGCTTCGGCCGTTTGAAGCAGTGATGTCAAACGCCAAGCTCTTTTGCCTAGTTAACCCCTCCGACTAAGACTTCAAACATGAAATACCTGAAAATTGCGCAGTAAACAATTTTCATATTTTTCATTTAACCGTCGAACTATGACTCGATGGGAGTAAATTGGCGAAAGAGCTTGGCGGTTAATATCACGACTTCAAACGGCCAAATAGCGTGGCGAGAATGCTCAACGAATTTTGTTTTGCTGATATCTAGATCTATAAGTTAAAAGCAAACCACCATTGCTGTCTTCGGCCACCATGCTCAAAGGATAAAATTTGTTACTTATTTTAAGGATTCATTGCTTAGCCAATCAGTTTAGCTAGAAAAGGTGGCGGTCACCATCTTTAGCCCAGCCTTACACGTTTATCTGATTAAAATCTTCTATTTACATGTATTTGTCAAATAACCGTATGTGCTGCAGCTCAAATTCCTGTTGGGAAAGCGCTCTCCAATAGTCGGATGACGGCACCATTATCGTTACCGCGGCAGATTTGTGAAGTAATGGCTCCACCGGAGGGAGAGACGATTGGGGGAAAGAGTACTGGTGGGGAGGGAGAGAGACACGGGGAAGGAAGAGTCCCTGAGCTGGCTCCTTGGATAGAGGGAGGAAGCAAGGGAGTTAAGTGAGGTAAGAGGGTGCTATTGGTGTGGTGGAACGGGAGTAAGGGCTAGGTGGGGTAGGGGCATTAAGTTTGTTGTTTGCTTGTGTTAGAGGCGAGGGCTGCGGCTTCGGCCAGCCCCGTGTTCCAAAAGGGCAGCCAGTAGCATCATCATCATCATCAGAAAAATCAACAATACATACAGCCGGCAACTAAAGGTAAACGACCACCATGGCTTTTAGTGGTCCGTACTGTAAGGTCACCGAAGAAATAGATTCCTTGTGGCTGACGTGGACGCCGCATCTCTCCCAGTCTCCTTTAAACATACAAAGGGTAAAGACGAAATCATCCTTCGTTTTAGGTCGTGGCGGCCATCTGGAATAGTTGAAATTGTTCAAAAGTGTCGACGTGGCACCACGCATACCCTTATTTAACTCGCATGATTTCAGTAGAAGCGGAATACAACTTCGGGAGGACCTTATAATAATAATAAATAATAATAATACTAATTAAAACATTTGGTGCGAGAGGACTTGGGGGTCACTAACGAGCAACCCAAGGTTGTTAAGCAGTCAAAAATATCAAGCATCACTAGCTAAACAAGAAAGTTGTAAAGTTAAAACTAGCAGAACACTGTTGTGGTTATGTCAAAAAAAAATAAAACAGAAATATGGCTGCAAATATGAATTACGTGGAGCCAGTGTGGCGCTAACCTAACGAACAACAGAGCAGAGAATCTACATAAAATCAGGCTGGTAGTTAGACCAGCGGTTCCCAACCTTTTCTGCAGTATTCCTCCCCACTTGCACTAGCATGCAAAGACGCCCCCCCCCCCCCCCCCCAAAAGAAAAATGTGTATTTTTTTTTCCACATACGATAAGGCAGTGTTACCAGATGGTGAAAAATAATGCCGGTCGAATTTTGGCCAAAATATCTGCACATATATAAAAATGATAATTTCGCTATCCTCATACAATTTAACTTCTTTCTGCGATGCATAGCTAAATAAAAAGTTCACCATTGATTTTTATAGTGCAGTCAGGAAGTACTTCGCGCCTCCCCTGCACTGGCTTCGCGCCTCCCCTGCACTGGCTTCGCGCCTCCCCTGCACTGGCTTCGCGCCTCCCCTGCACTGGCTTCGCGCCTCCCCTGCACTGGCTTCGCGCCTTCCCTGCACTGGCTTCGCGCCTTCCCTGCACTGGCTTCGCGCCTCCCCCAGTTGGGAAACGTGGACTTAGACTAATCTACAGTCCACAACGTCGTATTAAAAGAATTAACTGAGACAGCTGTCACCAACTCGCCAGGTAAATCATTCAACCCTCTGACAACCGTATTAGCAGTCAGTGCGGAAAGCTCCTGCAACAGGCTTTAGAGCGTGTCAACACGTACGTTTATTAGCACGGAGCTCGAAATGTCTGCAGAAGTCAACATCAACCAGACCATGCAGTAATGAATACGCCAGGTACAAAACAACCTGCAGACGGCGTAGTTCAAAAGAATCCTATTTGGTTAAGCATCGCTGTACAGATTCAATTGGGTTTATGTCGCCCTTACAATAAGAGGACCAAACGGCAGTTGCGTATTCTAGAATAAGCCTAACATACACCTTAAAGTCCCACACAAGTGCATCGACATCTATAAAATGTCGTAAAAAATAAAATAAAATATGTCGTATAAATACTTGTATAATCCATGGATATCTCTGGCTTCCCATGGTTATAATATGATTACAGTGTCCTCACTTTCAGATCAGATGTGAACCGAACTCCCAAGATTTTTAAGTTTCTGTATGTGGCAAAACAAAAACTGGAGAATGTGAATAGGCCCATTTAAAATTTAGTTTTCCAACATAAAGTACGTTGCATTTCCTAAGTGCAACTGGCAACTGCCACAAGGCTGACCAGCCTAAGAGATCTCTAGTTGCAGAAACTAAGCCGAAATATGAGTCGTTGTCAATAATTTGCCTGTGCATGTCTATCGTCATCATCAAATTTGCCCAGGGATGTATTTTCCTAATTAGAATGTAAATCGTGTAGAAAATAACAATAAAGAGGAGAGGACCTAATACACTTACCTGTGGTACACCGCTAATCACCCAATTTACATTAGACTTTGTGCCACCAACAACAACGCACTGTGTTCTGTCGGACAAGAAGTCGGTTAACCGCTCTAGTAATTTTCCCCGAAAGCCATAAAAGTGTAATTATACTTGGCGCTTATGTGTACCACTGACTCAAAAGCCTTTGCGAAATCAATAAATATAAGGTTTGTTGGTACTACGCTCTCAACTGAACTGGTCCAGTCGTCCAGCCTGGACAACAGCTGTGTAGGCTAATAGACCTCCTTGGAACGAGCACAAATTGGTCACTTGACAAAATATTATTTTCCGAAATAAAAGAAAGCATATGTGTTCTGATAATAAGTTCCATTACCTTCCATGGCATGCAGGTCAGTGCAATTGGTCGGCAGTTTAATGGGTTCGATACCTCACCTTTTTTAAAGAATAAATAGACATAAATCGCTGGAAATAATATTAAGGAAAATTGGAAATTAGCCAATAGCGAAAAACCATACACTAGAAATAACGTAGTTCAGTAAGCCACCTTTATGCACTTACGTTTCGTCGGAGTGGCATGACCCGGATTCGAACCGGCTACCCAGTTCGCCCCCAGATCACTTGCATAGCGCCTTAATCGCTATGGCCACATCGCTATGTATGATTTTTCGCTACTGGCTAATTTCCAATTATTTTTTTTTTAAGAATAGGTGCTACATATGCAGATTTTCGACCATACGGCAATCTGCCTATTTCTAATAAATACTCAAAATTCTTAGACAACGGTGTACAAACCTTTGATCGAATCTTGCGGTAGAACAAGAAAAAAAACCAACCGGTCCAACGCTACGGTTAGGTTTCATGCATAATAATGTCGTTTACATAAGAGAAACTTGGTCAATGACACTGAGGAGTTACAGCGACTCCTGTGATTTGTGGAAGAATCAGATTGTCCGTTATACAATTGATAACAAAAAGTGTCATTTACGGGGGCACCTTCCTAAATTTTAAATATTCCCCAAAACAATTTTTTAAAGGTATTCTGGTGCAGTAACATGTACCTGTCATGGTACGACAATTTGTTTTATCAACCGAGACCTTTTATGGCTAAAAACTTTTTTTTTGGGGGGGGGGGGCACCAGAACTTTACTTAGAATTGAGAAAAACTTGAAATTTTTTACACAGGTTCCCAGGTGTAGTAACTATAAAGTGAATTAAAATCATACTTCTACATACTTCTGGGTGCAGTTTTAAAAAAAAAGCTCCCAAAATTTGTGCTATATAAGTTTACGCTATGCACAAATTGTGATTCCATTATAAAATATAAAAAAAATTGTGGTATGAAAATTATCATAGTTAACATGATAGTGCTATGTATACAAATAGTTTAGAGCCCAATATCATTTACGTGCACCAATTACGTGCTCCAACGTTATCAAAGTAGCAGTATAAAAGTGTAATAAAATTTACCAAAAATGTACCGGTGCGGTACTCCCACAAAAATTGACTAAATAAAAATTTAAAACATGCCCTAGGCTCATATTTCAACGCACTCTAGGGTAAACAAAACTTTATTTAAAATTTATGGTTTTAGGGCAATTACACTATAAAAAAAGGAAAGAATTTCCAAAATTACGCCTCGTTTTAGTGTAGGTACCCCCTAGGATATTTACCTTTTCGAAATCGCCCAAAATGTAATCGTCATTTCGCTGTGTACGGACGGGATTGATTTTGAACTTCCAGTTTGACGCCTTACAAATGTAAAAAAAGCTGCCATATTTCCTTCTTTTAAGACAGCATGTTCAGCATCACGATCTAGATTTCGTGCAAGGTAAGCATATTCCAACTGGCATTCTTTGTATTTACCCCGGTGAGGATCAGTACGATTATATTTTAAAAAGTTTACATAATATATTCTTTTTTTTTGTCAGTAACCTAGTGATTTTTTTTCGGTTGATTTTCTACAAAAACCATGAACAAGGACTGGAGTGTTCCACAGGTTAAATTTTTGATGCGGCTTCTGTTTGAAAGAAATTATACAAATACCGCCCTCAATATGTGTTTCAATAATTTCAGCGCAAATGACCACAATATAGTCACGTTTAACATTAAAGGTACACCCGGCCTGCCTTATAACAGCCACGCGTAGATTGCCATCCGCGCATTTACCACCGCTAAGGTCGGTTGGGGGTGGTTGCTGCGAGGAACGCAGCGAAGAACGTAGCTGCAGTCTCGGTTGGCTTTGGGAATAGTACACGAAACAGCATCAAGTTAAAAATTGTGTCGTCACAAACCGGAATGACTCTCGTATTTTAACATCACAATTTATAATTTTCTTGGCTAGTATCTTATAATTTTGCTTCGGCGATCTATTGGAATAATTGATTTTAATTTTTACCGCATTAGTCTTTTAGATGTCTGCTCTCATGGTAATTATTAGAAAATTAGTACATGCACACACAGAGATGAAACGTCATGATTATTCTAACCGCGCAAAGGATCATATACTTCGGAACGCAGTAAATAAAGTTAACAATTATTCAACCGAAAATCTCCTAGACGCCACATTTTAAAACTGATTTTTACCGAGGGAAAGACTAACGGTAAGTAAATAGACCTTTGAGGCCGTACTTGATGTGATGGATCGAGAAAAATGGCGCTGGGAGGTATATCCCTTTAATACAAATAACACCCTCAATAACGTTAAACATGACCATATTATGGTTATTTGTGCCGAAATGATTTGAGACACATACACCAAACACAACTCTCTCCGAGTCAACCAGGACAAGGTCAACAATATGGTTCAATCGAGTTGGCTCTCTTACAAGTTGGGTAAGACCCAATTCGGAAATACAGTCAAAAAAGACTGTCATGCTGGTGGCAGTCAAGTCGTGTAAGTTTGAAGCCAGTTAACGGATGACATATTAAAAAAACCTTGCTTTTAGGTTTAAGTGAAATTCGCCACTTGGCATCCCGACTATAACTCCAGTGCAGCAGCCATCCAACTACACGAAACACAAATCAAAGTTAGCTTCACTGCCCAGTACCTGTCCAAACGTTAGCAGCCATCCACAGCCTGCTTGCACTCCAATAGCACCTATAATGGCGTAACTGCATTACCATTATGTACCATTATGTTGCAATCACGTCATGACACCTTGCTACCCAATAAGCACCACCTCATCTCTCACAAAATCTGCTGACGCTGTCTACATATTAACACATTAAGCTGTCTTTGTTGTTAGCTTTGCTGCATTACATCCGTGTATATATATTAGAAATCAACGATAGCCTACTTGCATTCCAATAAGACCATTAACGGCTTCACTGCACAACATAAAATTGTGTTTACGTTAAAATCACCATGCCACATGGATTTAACTACAGTTAACATGAACTAGTTCAGAAATAAAGCCAGCCA
>JAHWFP010056362.1:0-27716 GCA_023313725.1 Lithobius niger
CCTTGGGGGTATATCGTAGGGTTCCATATGTATTTCGATTTCTACTGCTACAATGCATGCTTTTAGTGCATTCAGCAAGAATTTGTTGGTTAACAATGCTTCATGGGGATGAACGGGAGGGGGGGGGGGCAATGGGAGTGGCTTTGGTGGTGTTTCATGGGGATCGATAGCTGGTTCGATTTCTCCTGTTAAGAATCACTTGTGTAGCACAATGCATGCTTTTAGTACGATTAGCAAGAATTTTTCAGTCATCAGGCCCTTGTGGGGACTGTCATCGGAGTTCCACAGCTAGTTCGATTTGTACTGATAAGAATGACTTACCAAATATCATTCTTAAAGCACTGTCTGCAAGAATCTGTCGGTCAGGCCTCAGGAAGGGGAACACGGGAGGGCATTGGGGGATAGCGCCTTGGAGAGTATCGAGGGGGTTCCATAACTCGATTTGTACGGCTGTGGACGACTTGTAAACCAAATTAGATGCTTTTAGCGCGATCTGCAATAATTTTTTGGTCAAGCCTCAAGGAGGGGAATCGTGCTGGTTCCATGGTGCTGTAGTTGCAAAGAGTCCCAACACAACAAAAGCAACAACAACAAGAAATGGCCGTTCTGTGGAGGCCAAACGGAACGGTTTTCTCAATAAACATTTTAAGGCAGTGAAATAATTATGACACGACCGCAAATATAGAATTTCGTTGATGTATGTGAATTCTGGTACACTATAGCGTTTCAAAATTTTACATTGATATTACATTTCCCTAACAAGAATGACAACGACAGAAACAATATTGTAATTACATTAAAAAAGCGTTAAACTGTCCTTGTTAATAAGAACAGTTTAAGCTATACAAATTGAAAATCGATTCATTGACTGGATCTGGTGAGAGCAAAATTTCCCCCAACAACAACAAGAATCTTGGGAGTCAAATTAAGATACCATTCAAAGGCCCTAGCCCATGTCCATACCTATGGTTTAAGCTATAAAACCTGAAAAGCAGTTCATTGGTTTGATCTCCAGGTGACGGCAAAGACCAACAACAAGAGCTACAAAAAATGGCCAAACTGTGGACACCGAATGGTTCGATTGTTGTAATTAAAATAGTCATGACACATACCCAAACACCTAATTTCGTTGGCCTGTCATTTCTGGGCGAAACTATAAGATTTCAAAGTTTGATGTTTACCATGGACATAAGAACTGCTGTGTAAAACTAAACCATTCATTTCTTGTAAAACTCTAGGTTTTTGGAACCTTTCACCAGATATAATTTATGTGGAAAATTTTATGCTTGGCAAGTTTAGTACTATACATTACTGACGTAAAGTTAATGGGAGATACATAATAGAAAACAAATACAGTTTTTCAATGAAACGCACATGCACAAATAACTGGTGGCTCAACCTTCCAACTGTCAACCCTCAACCGGAAGTCACTTTTGGCCATATTTCCAAGATGGCAGCCAAAGTTCAAATCGGACGTTGGGGAGTTGTAGTATGTTGGTTAGTACGACATATAGGGGCTATATACCAATATTAGTGTTCTTTTTACAGGAACACGTCCAAAATAACCCTCACATAAAACTATTCGGTTCATTGGTTCGATGTGAGAGGAAAATCTTCCCCAACAACAACAATATAGCATTCAAAAGGCCCTAACAATATAGCATTCAAAAGGCCCTAGGTCACGTCCATACATACGTTTTAAGCTATAAAACTTGAAAATCGGTTCATTGGTTCGATTTCCAGGTGAGGGCAAACTGTCCCGATAACAACAAAAAAAAATTGCCATATTGCCATACGGTTCGATTGTTGTCATTTAAATTGTTAATGCAGTGAAATAGTTACGACACGACTCCAAATACCGAATTATAATAATAATAAAATACAATTTAAATACATTTAATAAAAAGACAGGACAGGGTGGGGATACCCTCTACTTACACCCAGCCTCCCGTTAAATAAAAACATTTAATGAAAAGAAAAAGCAAGCCATAAAAAACAAACCCATTATTGGTTATAATACATTGGCCGCAACAAATGCTGGCGAAGATTAGCCTTGTTCAACCCACTTTTAAACCCCTCCACCGACGTGGCAGAGACAACCACCTGGGGAAGGCCATTCCAAAATGGCACAACACGACATGAGAAAAAAAATATTTTGTGGTATCGAGACCACAACACTGACGAACAAGTTTGAGGTTATGCCCTCTAGACTTAGTAAAAGTCTGAAGTTCGAAAAAAAGAAGCTCGATTGGTAGAAGATGATGAAGAATTTTGTAGGTTAAGATTAAATCCGCCTTTAGTCTACGGAGTTCCAGAGAATCCAACTCAAGCCGTGCAAGACGTTCCTTGTAGGGCAAAGAATACAGGCCATGCAATGATTTTGTGAAGCGCCTTTGTACGGATTCAACCTTGTCCACATCTTTTAAAAGATGAGGCGACCAGACCTTACTTGTAAACTCCAACGTCGGAAGAACATAAACTTTATACGCCCACAGCAATGCTTTCCAGTTCCCAGACATAAAGCAGCGGCGAACAATAGCAGCACGACGATTCGCAGATGCTATTATGTGGCAGCAGTGAAGTGAAGATTTGAGATCAGACTTAAAGAAGGTCTCCAAACTCCTTATCAAATCAATCAGATCCAAAGAATCATTATCAATCTTTTAGTTAATTAACGTGTGCTAATTTCCCACATGCAGGCGCATACATTTGTCTGTAGCTAATGACAATTGCCATGTTTCCGACCAAAGTACCATTTCCTCAATACCTTCCTGCAATGAGACTGCATCCTCCGAGGAGACAATTGGTGAGTGCAAGCTGAGATCATCCGCAAACTTCGACTGAATTGCCGAGGAATTTGAACAATGTAGGTCATGAATGTACAATACAAACAGCAAAGGACCCAAAACGGACCCCTGTGGAACACCACTGATCACCTTAGAGTCACTAGACTTGATCCCAGATATCATCGCGTGCTGTGAACGATTTGTGATAAAGGCATTTAGCCAAATCAACAAATCCCTTGAAAAACCTAATAAAACCTAATTGCATTGGTCTTTGTCAATTCTGAGCTAAACTTCAGGAGTTAACGGTTAACAGGAAGGCTTACAAAAGGCGGTCCTTGATGGGAGTGTGGCTGTGTAAAACTAAACCATTCGTTTCTCATAAAGCTTTTAGGTTTTAGGAAACTTTCACCAATTACCATTTATGTCGGAAATTTTATGCTATGCAACTCTAGTACTGTACATTATTGCCGTAAATCACATTTGGCCGTATTTCCAAGATGGCGGCAAGCTCCACTAGGAATGTTGGGGAGTTTTAGTATGTTGGTTAGTATGACGTATAGGGGTTATGTACCAATATTAGTGTTGTTCTTACTGTAACATGTCCATATCTTCCCACATAAAACTTTTTTCTTCTTTCAAAAATTAATGAGAAAAGATGGTGCTGGTATTCGGTGCCAACCTTTTGAAAAAGCTACGGCGTTAAACCAAAATTAAATTTTCTACGCCCTTAGATCTACAAATTGTTGAAATTTAAGGTTTTAATTCATGTGTGGGATTTATAGAATTTGAATCCCTTCTTCGCCGAATTTTACGTTTATTTCTTCTTTAATAAAGTAACAGGACTCACAACAAAACAAAATTTGAATGGTTTAATAGTTTTGAAACTAAGCCTATTTCACTTTCAGTTTCGAGTACCAAGTAACACGAAAGACTACAACTCTCCTAAAAATGTAAACATGTCGGCAAGCTTGCGGTGTTACAGTAGGATTTCTTATTGATAAACTAATGGATCTTTACACATTCATGATAGTGTAGTGAAATATTAGGCTCATGGTGAGATACATAATAGAAAACAAGTACAGTTTCTCAATGATACGCAAATACACAAAGAACCGGTAGCTCCACCTTCCTACTGTCATTGCAACGCTCAACCTTTAAAGTACAGCGCTCAACGTTGTTCACAAATTTCTCCATTAATTTCATGATAACTTACTGATATCAAACAACTGCTAATGCAAAGTATGGACTTATAACCTAAATGGTAGAACTTTCGCAATTTTGGCTGTGTTGTCCATACTTCCGCAGAGTAAAATGTCGTCTACATTATGAAGTGCATTCATTGATTTTTCAAAACGAATTTCGCCAACAACCTGCAAAATAGAAATACCTAATATTAAAAAAAGACAATTTGGCTGGTGCTCCCGACTGGCCGGCTGAAAATTGTTTCTTTGCTAGAAAAATACATAACCTGTTAATTTTTGCATTAGTTCCTCGAACGATGCTGTTTCCCTGGAGGTTTTTCGGTGCTCAAGAACTGCTGGCGTCTTAAGCCGACTTTGCAACTGTTCTGTGCAGCCCGTCTTATTTAAGTGCATTCGTGCTTTCGTTGGCCATCATTTTTACCTCTCAATATGTCAGGCGTTGACTCAGAAGGGGAGGTAGGGTGGGTTTGCTTATGTAGTTTTCCAGCAAAAGAAACAATTTTCAGCCGGCCAGCCGTGAGGGCGGCCAAATTGTCATTCTTGTTGCTGGAAAAAAAAAACTGTAACCTGTCAATTTTTGCATTAACAGTTAGACCTTATTAGAGCCTGGTGGCGGACACTGCCCTGGCTGGTTAGTTACTATCCGACTGTTTCCCCAAAAAAAGTTTCACCAACTTCGCACTTTATTCAGAAAACAGGATAAACATGAATTTTGGTATTTTTCGTGGTATTTGGTGGCCCTGAAAAGGACCACTGGTTTTAGAGATGAATGCTTGCTTCCATCTTCGTTTTCTGAGTGCTTAAGTGGGCTGGATTACACATCTGCTACGATGGGGCCCAGACGATTTGTCCATTGGCTTGCTTCGTCAACTCTCTGATGTAATGACTTGTGAAGACGGAGCTGTTTCGCCATGAAGCTTCAGTCAAGATGTTCGAGAGTGGTACAGAGTTGTGGAATATCCAGGAGATGGGTAGTGCCCTTAACTCGTGCGCTGTAACTCTAATGCCCTCGTCATTACAATTGATGTTGCAGTCTTCATAAGTGCCTTGAATCGTCTCATGGATCCATTTTTATATGGTGGCCGCTGAGGTTTCGCCAAAGCTTCTCTCTAGGGTAGGAAAAGTTCGAGATGTACAATCGAAGTGCTCGAATGGGGCAAAGGTGGCTATAGGGTTCTTGTCCCACAATGTGTGTTAGAGCCGGAATGACAATTGGTTTAGTTGGTTCACAGGGTCATTGCATTTTGACCTGGAAGCCAGCTCTTGACGTAAGTGTGATGTAGGTATTGTCGGCAGCGAATACGCAGTATGCTGGGTCAGCCGAGGATGCTTGGATATCACTGCAGCGGAGACTTGAAGCTAAGGTTATGAGAAAGATGGTCTTTCTGGTTAGGATGGCCATGGGGCTGTTCAGGAGTGGTTCATAAGGATCTTTTAAAAGAGTTTTCAAGAAGATGGATAGGTCCCGTTCCGGGAAGGTTCGTTTCGTTGCTGGTCATTCCATTTCGAATGATTTGATTAGGGATGAAATCTTGTACTCATTAAGTAGATGATTGCTTCCTGCAGCTTTGAATGTGCAAATGCGAATGCGCTTAAACAAAAGAGGGGCTGCGCAGAACAGTTACGCAATTGGGTTATGACGCCGGCGGTTACTGAGCACCGAAAAACTTCCAGGGAAACAGTATCGTACGAGGAACTAATGCAAAAATTAACAGCTTATTGTTTTTTTCCAGCAACAAGAATTATACATCACAAAATAATAATAACACTAACTTAAAGCGGAGTTCCACTGGTGAACACTCGTTTATCTCTGTTACTTCCGAGCAGACTACACCGGGCATTCTAACCACTCCACTGTGTGTCTGTTTGGAGCACGATAACGTTAGCACTTTTGTTCTGATTTTGTTGAAACTTACTGACAAGCGAACTTTGGTGCATGAAATTCAAGAGTTCACAAAGATGAAAATGCTATCTCAAATATTAGCAGATATTCGGGTTTTCCGTTAGATGGCTAATATTGATTTCACACGTAATAAAGTGTTTTTTGGGCACAAGCCAGGCGGCCAGCCCCGAAGCTCAAGAGTGGCAGGCCCAAGGCAGCGCGCCTTAAACGTGTGAAATCCAAAGCAACCCTCCCATGCTAGCTCTTAGGAAAGATGTCACAATTGCTACACTTACAGTGCAGCCCACTAAATCTGAACCAAAAAGTTAATAAAACGGAAACACCCAAACGAAAAGCTGCAGTGCAACCAAAAATACAGTTTAGAAATTACCGGTAATTTGTTTTAAAAAATACGCAAAATTAAATGATAAAAGTCATCTGAGTTCAACACTAAACTACGTTAGAGGCTGGTTGCCACCAAATGAAAGTTTGGAGCATCAAGCGCCATCGAGAGATATATAGTTCTCTCAGCACTTGCTGACAACAAGCAGAGAATGCGCAAAGAAATGTCTTTACTGTACAAGCCACATTCGTTCTGAATTATTGAGTAAATATTTGGTACGGCCTCGTGCACCTGGCAGCATGATGTAAAGATTAACGATACTAATGTCTCTAGATGGCGGCACGTAAAAATATAAAGAAAATCTCCTGGCACCATCTAGTGAAACTAATATCGATAATCTTTACAGCTTGTTTCCAGGTGCACGAGGGCGTACCAAATTTTTACTCAATAATTAAGTATTCACGTGGCTTGTTTGTGTTTTGTTTTGCTTTGTGCATTCCTTTGCTTGCTGCGAGAGAGAACTCCATAGGGCTACATGCTACAATGCTAATTTGGAGGCAACCAGCCTTTAAAGACCCATGTTTTAGAGAGTGTTAAGTGTTTTCTATATAATCTTTAAGAGGTGTGATTTGCGACCGCATTCTCTGAGTAACCTAGCAGGTTACACAAAAAAGCCAGTGAAATTGTTGCTGAAATGTGTCATATGTAGGCCTAACCTAGAGCAAACTGTGCTAAAGTTTCAAAATTAAAGTTAAAACTAACTTACTAAAGGGGATTAGTTCTGCAGTTAAATGCAGTTTAACTTAGCTGTAGTTGTTGTTCTGCTATCGCTTATGAGCGAACATTTTGAAAAAGCAGAAAGATTTAGTTTCAGGAGTTCAGCCTTTACACCAGGTGTAGCTGTAAGGTTATTTGGTGGACCTGAAACAAGGTCTAATTCAGAGTTGAATTCTGATTTAGAGTGTAATTTAAATCAAACTATTGAATTTGAGCAGGGTATAAGTGAGGAAAGTGAGGAAGTTAGCATAATGCCGATAAATCCGCCAGCAGCTGGTTCCCCCACCCCTACTCGAATTCATAGAGTCTTGGTCAATTTACTATGAAAGGCTTACAAATCATTTGTTTGCCTTTGACATTTTAACAGACAAACAGGTTCCAATTTTTCTGGCCAGTGTAGAGTGCAAGACATATGGTCATTTGCGCAATCTATGTGCACCTGATACTGTGAATTCTAAAACCATGAGTGAGATTGATACTTTACTAAAGAGTAATATTGATCCAAAACCTTCAGTTATAGCTGAAAGGGTAAGCTATTTCAAGTGTGAGCAACGTTCTGGCGAGTCAGTTTCAAAGTACATTGCAGCTCTCAAACAGTTAACATTAAATTGTGATTATGGTGCATCACTAAAGGAAATGCTGAGAGATAGGTTTGTCTCGGGAATACAGAATACTCGCGCCCAAGAAAACTGATGGCAATGGACTATGATAAAGTCACGTTTGATGAAGCCTGCAAGGTTGCGCTCGCTCAGGATAGAGCTGAATCTGATGTTAGTCATTTTAAAGCCTCATCCATGCATAAAGTCTCTGGAAAGCATCCAAAGTTTAAGAGTAAAGCAAATTTAACGTGCTATTGCTGTGGATTATCCAATCATTTACGCCCAGACTGCAAAGGGAGGAAGTCTACTTGTTCCATTTATCAGGAAGTAGGACATCTATGTCGTATGTGCAAGTCTGATAAAGCAAGCGCTAGCACTGCGGCGGCTGCTTCTTGTGCACCTAAACAGGTTCAGTGAAATATGAAGAGGAAGTCCCATAGTTTCAGAAAGAAAAAAAGCACACCAAGTTTTAATAGAGTCTGAAAATTCTGACTCTGATGCTACATTGCAGGAGCTTGACTCAGATGAGAGCTTAGTTTCTAATATCAATAGAATGACTATAGTTGACGTGCAGTCTAATAAATGGGCTGTGCAATGTGAACTAAATGGTCACAAATTAGCACTGGAAGTTGATATGGATGTGATTTGACTGTTATTCCTAAAAGTTGGTATAGGAAATATTTTTCATCTGTTGAATTAAGACCTATTCCAATCTTGTTAAAAGCTTGTGTAGGTGAGGTTGTTCAGCCTCTAGGAGCAATTAAAGTAAATGTCAAACTTAATGGTCAAACTGAACTCCTGACTGCAATTGTGTCTTCAGGAGAACAGCCAGCTCTTCTGGGGAAAAGCTGGATATTAAAGTTTAAAATCACACTCAGTCAATTTTTCCACTTAGAATTCAAAGATCTTGAAGATGTTACTGAATCTGTTCAACATATTACTGCTGAGGAAATCTCTGATAAGTTTCCGGACCTTTTTAAACCAGGTTTGGGAAAATTTAAAGATTACAAGGCCGGTATCAAGGTAAAAGCTGATGCCAAACAATGTTATTGCAAGGCTCGACCTGTCCCCTTAGCAGTAAGAGGAAAGGTAGAGGCTAAAATCGACCGGCTAGTTGCTGAGGGAGTCTTAAAACCAGTGGACTGTTCCGCCTGGGCAACTCCCATAGTTTGTGTATTCAAACCTAACGGGGACGTTAGGATAGTGGGAGATTACAGCGTAACAGTCAATCCAGAACTAGAAATTGAGTACTTCCCGGTACCTCGTGCGGAAGAATTATTTGGTAAATTAGCTGGATGTGACAAATTCTCGATCATCGACTTGTCCGACGCTTTCTTACAAGTAGAGCTCGATGATGACTCTAAGCTCGCCATTAGAATTTCCAGCTGTAAAGGGTTATACCAGTGGCAAAGGGTACCTTTTGGATTAGCCAGTTCACCTGGAATTTTTCAAAAGAGAATAGAATATGTGCTGCTAAATGTTCCTCGATCCCAGCCATTTTCTGATGATATTTTGGTTAATGGGAAGGGAGAGGAGCATGACAAAGCATTACTTGAAGTATGCTCTGCCTTACAGGACAATGGCGTTCGGGTTAAGAAAAGCAAGTTCCAGTTTAATCAAGATCAATTAAGTATCTAGGATTTGAAATTAGCAAAGATGGAATGACGAACCTTTCTGAAACGCTGGATGCAGTGAGGTTGGCCCCAGAACCACAAAATGCTCAAGAATTAAAGAGTTATTTAGGGTTTATGAACCAGTATAGTAGGTTTGTGCCTCATATGACAACTCTGCTGGCTCCCTTAAATATATTACTTTCACTAAAAGAACCATGGAACTGGACCTCTCAGTGTTCCGGCCGTGTCAGTATGGCTCAGCGGTAGGACCTTGGCCTTTGGTTTCAAAGGTCCTGGGTTCGATTCCCCGCTCAGGCAGTCTGACATATAAGTTCAAAAGGCAACATAAATAGGTTTGCATCTGTATTTAGTGGTGCGATCCAAACTAGGATGCGACTCAGCTTAGTTTTACAGCCAACAGAGCAATTAGGCATTGGTTATAAAAAAAATACAAGGTTAATAGGTACCCTTGACTGTAAAAGCGTTTGATCTTAAAAAATACGTAAAACAATTGATGACTCCAACTAAAAAAAAACCTTAAAGAAAGTTGTTTGTTGAATACTACAACAGAACGGTTTCCTTTCTCGCGTGATATACATAGAACTATCTTAACGATCGACCTTTATAGTTAGAGTACCATAGCTATAGTAGGGTAGAATACGATATTAGGTCAGCTGATCAAAATGGGGTAATGATGCACTTCCAGTCACCTGATGAAAAGTGGGGGTGTCTTCTAGTTTTCGTCGATCTGGAGGAGGGATGTTACCTCCTATGACGTCACTTCCGGTCACGCGATCAAAGTTGGGGTAATGACGTCACTTCCTGTCACGCGGGGGTTGTCGCTTCCGGTGGGCGGGGCTTCTGTCGGTATGGAGGAGGGTGGGAAAATGCGGGATAGCAATCTGGAGGAGGGTAATTAGGTTAGGCTAGGTTACTACCTTTTAATTCGTTTTCGTCGATCTGGAAGAGGGTCGACAGTGTGGGATGTCAATCTGTAAGAGGGTGGGAAAGTGCTTTTTGCTACCTTTATTTGTAAATTTTTCCACATATTTTTTAGACTCACCTAGGGAAGGAAGGGAATGTGGGGATATGAAAAAATTGTCTTCTTTATATAATAAAAGGAACGAAAAGTTTTCTTTCGAAAAAAAGAAAATGAATTCAAAATCATCGGTTACGTGTACGTGGAAATGTCTATGCATCTCGAAAAGAATTGATCCATCGTCTTCCCAACCATCGATCTGATCTTCGACCAGAGTGTTTACTCTTCGAAAACGAGTTGAAAGATATTGAAGGTGAAGTAAGGTGCAAGTTGGTGCATGATGATACATATCGAATTTATTTCCGTAAAATTGAATATCTCGATCCATCCCTAGCGCTCAATTTACTGCATTGTCCGCTCAAATTTCTTACTACAACTTGCTTGGATCAACAAACCAATTGTAAATTTAAACTGTGTTTAGAGGCAGATTTTAGCTGGGATGCCAACACTGTGCGAGCCTATTTCTTTTCCCTCTATACCGCCATTTACAACGAATCTGTTTGTCCGAAATCTTGGAGGATGCTTGCAAAAAAATACAACAGTCCATCGAAACTTTCGACAAAAAAGGTAGTGGTTGGCGCTTTTTAAAGTTCGGAGTATAACTGTAAAAGTGGCGAAAATCGATCCTTTTCGTCCTAGTTCTTTCTTACCCTTGCCGAATGCATTACGCAAGAAAAGCGAAGTTATAGTGAATGTGGAAAATTCTGATGACTTCTGTATTCAGTTTTAGCAGCTAAAATGAAGTCCTGCGAAAACGAGGTTAAATATTACGAATCATTTTTGAATACCGTAGACTATTCCATGTTGACGTTCCCCGTGAGTTTACGGCAAATTGATTCCTTCGAACGAGTCAACAATTTGTCCATTAACGTAATTTCTTACAATAGGGTTACACCCAGTGAGACTCAACAAGGAAGGAGAAATATTTGACTTGTTACTAATAGCCGGCGCAAAACAAACTACTCATTACAGCTCCATCCTCAATATTGATAAGGTACTCCGATTTCGAGGTGTTGGAACCAACAGGAAATTTTACTGCCGCAACTGCTTCGCAGCCTTTGGTAAGAACAATATATGATAGAGCACACCACTCAATGCTTGCAATTAAATAGAGCGCAAGTACTCATTTTCCTACCACCCGGCGATAACACGTTAAAATTCCTACACTACAACAGGCGCAATCCTCATCCTTGGGTAATTGATGCAGATTTCGAATGTATGCTCAGACCCGTTCAAACTAGTAGCACCGATCCATCCTTGAGTTCGTCCATTAAAGTCACTTTGCATTCACCTACTAGTTTTGGCTACGTCGTTGTTGGTCCACAAAATTAATTTTTGAGTCAAAAATACTACCTCGGCGAGTACGCGGTGGATAAGTTTTACGAATGTATGAAATTCAAATGTTTGCCACGATTATAACACGACCAAAACATCTGATGATGACTGCCAACGATGAAATTCGGTTCTCGAAAACTGATACTTGCTACTACTTCAGCAAAGTCATCGTCTCCGATAAAGTGACAGATCACTGCCACTTCACTGGAAAGTTCAGAGGTGCTTCTCACGTAAAATGCAATCTGGAGCCTAGGTGAATAAATACTATCCCGGTCGTCTTCCATAACTTGGAAGGCTACGATATGCATCTACTGATTTCAGCAACGGAAAGCTTCCCTTCGGGAGTAGACGTTCTTGCTAGAAACACCGACCGTTTCATGAGTATGACCATTACGCGGTACTCTTCCTTCGGCGGAAAGGATTTTCGGTAAGGTAGCTGGCTGACGAGGAAAGAAATTCTCGAATTTCGCTTGGCATTGGTCGAAAAAGATTCGGAATACGGCTATATATTGGAAGTAGACTTGGACTATCCGCCCGAGTTACACGACAATCACAACGATTATCCTTTAGTGCCGGAGAGTTTAAAATAATGCCAAAACTCGTGTCTCCCTTCACGAAAGAAATGGCAGGACACAAGAAGAGCGTTTCTGTTTCCAAACTAACGACCAACCTGCTGCCGAATAAAAACTACGTAGTTCATTACAGGAATTTACAATTCTACTTGAAGCACGGTTAAATTTTGAAAGGCATCCGGAGAATTCTAAAATTTCTTCAGAAGCAATGGCTAAAATCCTACATACACTTTAACACCGTGAAGTGTCAACTAGCAACAACGACGTTCGAAAAAGACTTTTTCAAATTGAAAAATAATTCGGTATTTGGAAAAACGATGGAAAACAAATCGGAGCGTATATCCGTTAAATTAACCACCGATCCAAAAAAATCTATCAAGTACAGCACTCTACCACATGCGGATTCCTTCAAAATCCTCAACGAAAATCTCATACAGGTAAACTTGAAGCTTCGTAACGTCAAGTGCGACTTACCGATTTACTCCGGATTCTGCATCCTCAAACATTCCAAACGTACGATGTACAAACTCCACTACGAGTTCATGCACCCAAAATATGGTGACCTCGCGCGTTTAATTTCACAGACACTGGCAGTCTGTTCTACGATGTAGAAACTGACGATTTTTACCTGGATATGGAAAGTGAACTAGGCAGATTCGATACCAGCAGTTATTATCCGTCGCATCCTCTATACAGCGTTAAAAACAAGTCCTGGGGAAAGTGAAAGATGAGACGGCCGGCATCCCGGTAAAAGAATTTGTAGGTTTGAAAGCAAAAATGTACTCGTTTTTAGTCGGGGAAGATAGCATTAGAAAGGCTAAAGGGGCTAGTTAAAGGTCACGAAGACTACAAAAAAGCACTATTTTCGAAGACATCGTCGAAAGCCACGGGGAGGAGCATTCAAAGTAAGGATCATCAGCTCGCCACGGTTGAAATTTCAAAATCATCCGTATCTCCCTACGACGATAAGAGATTCATGTTGGACGATGGAATACATACGTTAGCGCAGGGTCACTACAGTACCGGCATACCGTACGATTTTGTAGATGACATAATCGATCCGATGGAGGCTGAAGAAGTTAAAGAGCGTGCTTCGCTGGTGAAAGATGAGGAGGAAGAAGCATCGATCTGTGAAATACCAAGACCAAGCGAAGAAGAAAAAATAGTGTTTAATAAGAGGAAACGAGCCGCTGCTTTTCGTAAGAAATGTGCGACAGAAACTGTCGAACAGAGAAAAGCTAGGTTGCGGAAAATGGCCGCTGCTTTTTGCAAGAAATGTGCGACATAAACTGCTGAACAGAGAAGCGATAGGTTGGGGAAAAATGTCGCTGCTAAAAGAAGAAGAAAATTGATGTAATAAAATTATGAGGTGATAACCCTGACAAAAAAAAAGCATTGTCCTAACAACCTCAAAAGTAGAATTTTTTGGCACCCATTGAATGATGAATTTTATTTTATATGGGTCTAAATAAATGTGGTAAAAAATATCCGTACCGATTTGGTACGGATATTGTTTACCGCATTTATTTAGACCCATATAAGGGTAGGAAGTCAAAGGTTTAAACTGCAAACGTTATCGGTCCAACTATTAAATTTTGAATCACACCCCTTCCACTTGACAAAGTAGAGCATTTTTCCGTCTTTTCCTTTCTTCTTACGTAGTACTTTTTCTACTAAAAACCAGTCGGAACGAATGATTTTTGAATTTCCAGTTTGTAGAAGCTTCCGAGAATGGGTTCGCCCGATTCATATTTTAAAAGATAAGTCACCGGTTCAGTTTTTTGTGCTTTGCGAATCGTGCAAACTTCGTTGGTAAAATTTTGGAGATTTTTAGAAATTCTGACTTTATCTCCTATGACAAACTTTGGTTTTAGACGGCCCTTCAGGGTTTGCTCGTCTCAGCAACGGTTCTTGTTGCCTGGTATTCCCTTGGTTTCAACTTCGTAGTAAAATGGATGGTGTCACTGTACTGGGAAACTAACTCGTGGATAATATCTACCCATTTATAACTTCCCCACCCGGTGAATCTTCTCCACATCCGAGTTTTCAGGGTTCTGTTGAATCGTTCTTCCACGCTCACCTTTAACTCCGAATGCATAGAGTACATGTTGATGTTGTGACGCTTAAGGAGTACTTTAAAGTCTTTATTGTAGAACTCGCTACCTAAATCGACTTGTACATTTTTAGAGGGTGTCGCTCCTACAAAAATTTTCTTGAAAGCTTAGGTAACGTCTAGATTTAGATTTAAGGGGAATAGCCCAAGCAAACTTGCACATGACGTTAATACAGGTTAGTAGGTAGTTAAACCCTTTATTAACTTTAGCGTAAGGTATCATTTCCACCAAGTCAGCCTGCCATAGATCGTTCAGGCCCAGTACAATCACTTTCCGTCTCGGAAAAATTTTTCGCGCTGGTTTGTGAAGTGTTTACAAGTTGGTCCATTTTTTTTATTTCCCATTCCGTATCCTAATTTCGTTTTCATGATCTTCCTAACGATTGAAGCGGCTAGTTTCTCCCGCCACATCAGGGAAGGATCGTCTCTCACTCGTTGAGCTTTGGAAGCGAGAACTTCATCGGCGACGTGCCGATCTTTCGAATCCGAACTTAAGAGTAAGCAATATCGTGTGCTTTACAAGCTTCGTCTAGTTGATTAATCCCAGGATCTCCTCGAGCCAATCTTTTTTCCAGTTTTGTTCCCAGACTGCAGTACAGTAGCCAGGCAAATGCAGTTCGAGCGATAACGTATCTATATTTTGTTTAAGATTCCTTTCCCAGATTTGATAAAGGAAGGTCTTTTCCTCGCAAAATACGACTTCCATCTGTCTGTTATTTTTTGCGGTTATAATAACGGACGGCTCGGGACCGTTAGCTGTGAGACGTTTACATTTGACGCAGTACATCTCGATATTTTTTGGGTTCTTTGTTTTATACGTAATTTTTTTTTAATCTAAGCCTAAATTTTGATAATCCGCCCATTTCTCCCGCGCAGTTATGATTTGTCTTTGCTGTATTTCAGATAAAATTTTAACCATTTTGTTTCTATGTCCGTCGTGACCGGCCGATGTAGACTCCTACCAAAGCCCGAGTCTCTTTATCAAGTCGTTAGGATCGTCGTTATATTTATAATCCACTCTGCTACCTGCCTTTTTAACCATGCCAATCCCCTTTTTCTTAGATTTTTTCATATCTTCCCAAATCTGACGAACTATCGTTACATACTTGGTGCTATGATTAGATTTGGGTTTACAAGTTTTTGGATCATTGTTGATAAAAATGGCGTCGTTATTTTGTAACACGTCTGCCTAAGGTGCTTTAACTTCTGGTTGAGTAGGAGGATTCTGTCAACTCTCTAGAAACTAGCAAACTCAAAAGCCCGCTTCTCCCCGTATACTACTTTCCCCCGACCGTAATATCGTTTTCAAAAATTTTAATCTCTTTATTCCCCATGGTCAGCTCCCTTTTTTCCGTGTCATACTGAAGTCCGAATACCGAATCAGTTTCCTTGGGATTTTCGAAAAATTTTCGATTGTCACGAAATATGTAGCCGTTGGTCCGATATTCTGACCGGGTAACAAACTATCAAGGGACCGGAGAGTGGGTATGTGGGGAAGCTCCGAGGGGAGTATAAATGGGTTTAGCTTGCACCGTGGAATATGAGGGGGTGACATTAGGGCCATATTCAGTTTTTGTCTCGGGAGAAATTTGCAATATCGGCGATTCGGCGAGACTGAAACAGGGAGGCTCACTAGCAGTAGCGCCATCGGAATGAGTAATCGATAAATCCGTTTCGTAGTCATCCTCGTCACTTTCTACCGCTTTATCAGCTTTAATTCTGGTAGTTTGCATGGTTAGAGTGTTTTTAATCAGGATAGTTCGCGTGACTAGAGTGTTTTTAATTGGCGTAGTGTGCTTGGCTACACCCAGGACCGGTGTCGGTTTCAGGGTGCTTAATACCGATTTAAAAATTCTTGTAGCGATTCTTCTTGCTCTCTCTCGCCCAAATGTCGATTTAGAAACTTTTTAGTTAAACATCTTTTGAGTTTTGCGATTTCTCGCTTCGTCTCCATTCTTTTGTTTAATAGGTACCCTTTATATTTGATTTTTTGTTCGAAACAAGAGTCCCCGAACCCTTTAAATCCTTAAGCAAACTCCAAAGCCCGGGTCTCCCCGTATACTGCTTCCCCCAACCGTAATGTGATTTTCCAAAATTTTAATCACTTTATTCCCCATGGTCAGCTTGCCTTTTTTCGTGTCATACTGAAGTCCGAATACCGAATCAGTTTCTTGGGATTTTCAAAAAATTTTGTCAAGAAATATGTAGCCATTGGTCCGATATTCTGATCGGGTAACAAACTATCAAGAGACCGGAGAGTGGGTATGTGGGAAAGCTCCGGGGGGAGTATGTATGTGTTTAGCTTGCACCGTGGAATATGAGGGGGCGACTTTGAAACTGGGAGGCTCACTTGCAGTAGCAACATCGGAAGGAGTCAACGATAAATCCGTTTCGTAGTCATCGTCGTCACTTTCTACTCCTTTATAAGCTTTAATTGGGGTAGTTTGCATGGTTAGAGTGTTTTTAATCGGGATAGTTCGCGTGACTATAGTGTTTTTAATTGGTGTAGTTTGCATGGCTACACCTAGGACCAGTGTCGGATTCAGGGTGCTTAATACCGATTTATAAATTCTTGTAGCAATTCTTCTTGCTCTCTCTCGCCCAAATGTCGATTTAGAAACTTTTTAGTTAAACGTCTTTTAAGTTTTGCGATTTCTCATTTCGTCTCCATTCTTTTGTTTAATAGGTAAAAACAAACGTTTGCATCGCCCCTCGTTTAACGTTTTGTTAATTGATAAAAACCCGTAAGGCTTTTTCCAACACGGTCTACACAAAGTTTTCAAGTCCGAAAATTGCAAGTTGGGGTCAACGTGATTTTCCTAAACTTGTTACAAATTTAACTCATCCACGGGAAAAACGATTAATAAATTTGTGTTGTCTCTGACAACTTGTTTAGGAATTCTCGTGTAGGATAGACTGCAATAAAACACATCGGCATTTGAATGACGGCCTTGAGCGAAGTAAAGTTCGATGCTTTTTTGTTTGTCCAAAAGGCAATCGTAAAAAAAGAATCAGGTTTCGAAATTTTGGGTCCAGTTCTTCGGGCGGAATTAAAACTATTTGAGATCGTGAAAAAATGCTACGTTCAGTCCTTTTTTTCCTCAATTTCGGTAAATACATACTGCAAAGCTTTGTGCTTTGGCTGACATAAATTTTCACTGTAAATAAATAATCGATTGTAATCAAGCCATCTTTCGTTACAAATGAAATTAAACAGTAAGTTAGTTTTTCCACAATTCGCGGGGCCTATAATTAGACATCTGATATTCGAAGGTAGGAACGGATGATTTTTAGGTTCTTTCTTAGGTACAAATAAGTTGTAGTTTTTAATTTCCATCGCGTTTTTTTTATTTACGTATTTTTTTTGTTTACGGAGATACCAAACCCATAAAGTCTTTGTCGGTAAATCTATGTTACACCATAATTTCACGTTACTGGGAGGCTCGTCAGTGACGTACAGTACACCGTGGTAATTTTCCCAGTGACTTACGTCAGATTTAAAGCGTTGAAAGATGGCAAGTTAAACCACGGTTTGTCATTTTTATTAAGTTTCCTTTTAGTTTTGTCTAAGACAGTTTTGTCTTACCCAAGTTCTAATACAGAGTGGTTTGTATCCGTTACCCGCGTTTGCCTTTTCGCAAGAGGAGTAACAGGAAGAAGCCGAATGCATAGAATTGGAATAATTGAACGTAGGCAAAGACACAGGTTTTTTTCTCGTCAAAATCTATCTCTAGTTTTGTACAGAAGTATCGTTTAAGATTTTTCAACAGTTTTGGAGTTTCTGGGTCGCTAAATGAAATCCATCCTTTATATTTTTATTTTTCGTTTGAAACAAGAGTCCCCGAACCCTTTAAATCCTTAAATTGTATGAAAGGAGACAAGGAAAACTTTACGCTGTTTTTAATCTTTGTACCATTCTTGTTTTTAACTTTCAGCAAGTTTTTTTGCAAGAGATTGGAAAGATTTGTTTGCCAGGATGGTTGAGACATTTTGAGCTTCAAGGTTATTCCTTTTATTATATACGTAAAATATTTTTTATCATCGGCACATTTTGAAAGTTTAAAAAAGGATGTCGGTCAACAAATTTGGACAAGTTACTGTTGAAAAGGGCGAGAGAGAATGATTCGATCGGAGTCGGTCCGAGAGGTGAGCCAGGAATTGGATATGTTTTAACCCCAGAAAGCAACTACGATATGCAAAACAAGCAGTTAACTAAAGTAGGAGCCGCTATCGAACCCGAAGATGCCGTAAATTATTCTCAGATCGGTACTCTGACAACGGATGTTCAGAAACTTAAAACCGACTTGCCTGCGTCCATTACTCTTCTCTCCGACGAGTTGGTGTCCACCATTGCTAGCATCGAAAAAAAACACGTTGTATGTCGACGGGTCTGACGGAAATTTCTACACGAAGAAGAAGCAAATGAAAGCCATGGCTTTCCCCGGCATGCTGCAAACGTGGCAACAAAGTCTACGTTGACAGGATGTGCCTATTACAAGATGAGCAAAAAGTATACTTCAACGCAATGAAGAAACCGATAAGAAATCTAAACGAACCTACTTTACCGAGTGATGCTGCTACAAAGGCATTCGTCGACAGCAATTCCTTGATACACGACGGTCTGAAGATACACTTCGATGCCGCGAACACACCGATTAGAAATCTAAGCGAGCTGTCTTTACCTAGCAACATGGCTACGAAGAAATTTGTGCACGAAAATTGTTTCATGATAATCAGTTTCTGCATGAAAAGCCCTTTGCATAAAGAAGTCGACTGGTTCGTTAATTCCGGATCTATCGCGAACTACATAACTACAAGTTCTGGTTTAATTCGTAAAGCAATTTTATACTGCAACGATCTGAGCATAGAAGTCGTTGCTAAATGTATAACAGGAACGAAAACCTTTTCATTACTAAAACAAAGGAAGCGCATTTGACGACTACCATTTTCGACATTCCTTACAAATTGGAAAAAGATTCGGCCATCGCGGTACACACGGTCAAAGATTTTCATACGGAATACATTTATTTCCAGTCAGATTTGCTCGTCACTTTTCAATAGATTTCATTCTGTCTAAAACAGCTTCGTAATTACAAGCCTTAGAGAAGGCGCTTAAGAAAAATAAACAAAGATATCAAACAAAATAAACAAATCTGGTCAAAGTTTTGCACGCGTTCGTAATTGTCTTTATTTCCCGGCCCCAAGTAGTTAATCATGGACCGGGGAGGACCCATGTTGCCAAAACTATCGAAATAACAGGATTCGCCAGAAATAATAAGCTACCCAGTGACTTCCGCCTCCATCGTGGAAATCTTCCAAGTTTACGATTCCGTTTTCACCACTAGGCTTAAGTTTTAAAGGAAGCGTGTCTTTACTGAAGTACTTCTAAATATAGGAATTTTCGTTACTCTAGCCAATCGGTTTAAATCATGGTTCGTTAAAGGTTTATCAAAGTCGATTAAAACCTGGGTGGTCTTAAGTAAAGACCTCTGCCATGGGGCAATTTTTTTTGGCTTCGTTTTTTGTTTAGTTTTTTTTTTTCTTCGAGCTGGAACCTTCCACATGCTTATGATGTCGCACAAGTTCAGCTAGAATTTGTGCATCATTTTGTGCTTTTTTGATGGCAGATACCACTCCCGCGGTCCCTCCCACCAACCCACCAATTCCGGCCAATATCGGCCCTAGCAACGCCAACGGCAAAAAGCCACCTTTCTTTTTTCGCGGTCTAGTTTTGAGCGCCATGTCTTTTTTATTAATAAACAACTTCGACTTTGCCTTTATCCAACTTTAGATTAATTTTTGCCTTTATCCAACTTTAGATTAATTTTTGCCTTTATCCAACTTTAGATTAATTTTCCTGTCGCCAATGAGCAGAGTGTGACAGATAGTGTAAGCTGGCACCGCTGCACTAAACTTCAGTTTGACTTGTACATCCACAATTCCGGATTGAAGCCTCTCGGAATGTTTGGAGCAATTCAACACAACGAGTTGAACTTTCTTGAACTGAAGTAAGTCGAAACTCAAATCGTTGGTGTCATAACACAGCTGCCTAAATTGCAGCGCCATTCTGTACAAACCAACGTACTCTCCAGTGGCAATATTAGTATTCAGATCAAGAAACGGATGTCTTTCGGAATTTAGAGTCACGTGAGCGTCTGCAAACTATGGTGGTCGAACATGGCCAGATTTCTACCTAAAGCGTCCTGTCTGTTTGTTTGAAAAGCTAGAACTATCCACCTAGGTTTTTCAACCGCGGAAGTATTCAGCACACGCCAGGTGAAGTTGGTATTTTGAGGGAGCTCACAGCTATCGTAATGCCAGTGTCTAAATCCTAAATCCACCTTAGTTCCGTTGTCTAGGAGATTGTAAAGTTTAAGTTTTTGCTCGTCCGATGCGGTAACGTGGGGGATGAGCCAAGATGTGCTACTGAGAACAACTTTACCATTGTCCGGGGCTGCAGCTTTGAAGATGGCATTTGTATCGCTGGTCCTCATAGAAGTGAGCACGTGTTTAGTTCCATATCCCATGTGATGTTTCAAGGGAATAGTGAATGTAAAACTTCCTTTGGGAGTTGTTTTAACGATAATGGACGCTTGCCACTGTTTGAAACCCAAGTTGTCAGTTAGATCAGCAGCAACAGAAGCTGCACTATTCAATGCCCAGCACTGACCAAGCAATGCCAGCTGTTCCGCCGATCCATAAAAGAGCAGCCCTTTCATTAGGGTACCAAATCCCGGATAATATAACTCGTCCACTTGTTTATCACCTAAATTAAGGAAAATCAAGAGGTAACTGTTGGCAACGTGCAGAAATAAATCTTGTTTATATTTATTATTTCGACGGTATTTTGAATTTTTCGACTCAAGTAAGTTCCTAAATGAAATCCCAAGACTCGAGCCAAGCTCTTTTCACCCGTAAAGGCTATTCCATATTTTGAATTGTTAATTATCAAGTTGGTTCTTAAAATGTTTACGTTAGGAAATATCGAAATGGCTTCTCTGTCATGACCATTTTGATCTATCGAGTTTTTAAGAAATTTATTCAAATCTTCAATTTAGTAATTCCCGGGAGTGATCACTTTCTGTCAAGTTAGACCAGCATCTGCGGTGTATTTAATTTCCTTATTTTGAATCGATGTTGTATATGCTGTTATACGTGTCTAAATTATTAAGCGCCAATTCGTAGCTTTTTTCAGGGTCCAAATAAATCGAAGTATTTAGATTAAATCTCAAGTCTCTTTGCCAGTAAGGATAAAAGAACAAGAGTCCATTTCTTTTTTTAATTCCCTTTTTTCATCCGATAAACAGCATCATAGGAGGTAGCAAAAAGCACTTTCCCACCCGGCTCCATATTGATGAAAGGGATAAAATAAAAGGTAGCAAAAGGCATTTTCCCACCCCCGACCAGATCGACAAAAACGAAAAAGGTTGTAAAAGGCACTTTCCCCACCCTCTTCCAGATCGACGAAAACGAATTAAAATGTAGTAACCTAACCTAACCTAATCACCCTCCTCCAGATTGCTATCCCGCGTTTTCCAACCCTCCTCCATACCGACGAAGTTGGGTGATGATCTGTGTGAGTAGCCGTTTTGGAAAATGGACGCCATCTTTAATTTCGCTACTTCGAAAATGAATGTATATGGATATGAACTGCATGTGCATGTGTGGTATCATCTTATATGTTTTTATGGGTGCTGAACAGGTTAACGATCACAGTAACAGGTATCACAGCAACCGTTAAATTTTTTGCTCATTTTCAACTTCCAACTGCTACTCCAACGTTTCTAATTTAGGTGGATGACTCCCAATTAGGTTCATTCTAAAAGTGGGGCTGTCTTCTTTGTATCAAGGGTGATTAAAAGGGCCAATCGTTGGTAGGGACCGATCTACGCCGTTTTTACTAGCGACTGGTATCACAGTCACCGTTCGATTTTTCACTCCTTTTCGACTTTCAACTGCTATTCCGACCTTTGTTATTTAGATGGATGACACCAATTAGGTTCATTCGAAAGGTGGGAATGTGTTCTTTTGAATGAATCTAATTGAAGTCGTCCACTTAAATTAGAAACGTTATAATAGCAGTTGAAAGTCGAAAATAAGCGAAAAGTCGAACGGTGACTGTGATACCAGCTCCTAGTAAAAAGAGCATAGCTCGGTATTTAACAATGGTAGACCCTTTTAATTACCCTTGATGCAAAGAAGACATTCCCACCTTTAGAAAGAACCTAATTTGAGTCATCTACCAAAATTAGAAACGTCGGAATAGCAGTTGGAAGTTGAAAATGAGCGAAAAATCAAACGGTGATTGTGATACCAGCTCCTAGTAAAACGGGCATAGCTTGGTCTCTTAACAATGCCAGACCCTTTTAATTACAGTTGATGCAAAGAGGACATTTCCACCTTTCGAATGAACCTAATTGGCGTTATCCACCTAAATTAGAAACGTCGGAATAGCAGTTGAAAGTTGTAAAAAAGCAAAAAAATCGAACGATGTCTGTGATACCAGCCCCTAGTTAAACGGGCATAGCTCGGTCTCTAACAATGGTAATTACACTTGATGTAAAGAAGCCATTCCTACCATTCGAAGGTACGTTTTTAGATTCAGCCATCTTAATTATAAACGTCACAACACCAGATGAAAACTGAAAATGAGCGAAAAATAGAATGGTACCTGTGGTACGAGCCCCTAGTAAGACAGGTGTAACTTGGTTCCAAACACTGGTAGACCCATTCAATTACCCTTGCTGCAAAAAGGACATTCTCACCTTTCAAACGAGTCGAAGTGGAGTCATCCACATAAATTAGAAACATTACAATGGCAGTTGAAAGATGAAAATCAATGACGATGTAGGCGATTGCCTGCAGCCATCACGTATGCATCCACTTTTTCCGAGCAGCAACGAACTTTTGCCTAGTTGCTCGTGTCTAAAATGTACAGGAAGTTCATGTTTGAGTTTTTCAGCTAGAATATTTTGTTGCATTTACTGTCACTGCCAAAGGATAGCCAATATTGATTGTCGCAATAAGTATTCTAATACCACAGTAGAAGTTATAACATCTGCTTTTTAAACTTATGCTTTTAATGAAGTGATGTAATATCACGTCATATGAAGATATGGTGGAGTCATGTCATATATGGATATTGGATCATAAATTGTCATGTCATGTCATGACTTACGTTATTTGCAAAACATTTATGCTATTGCATGTATTGTAAATGATTGTACATCTGTTCGGTGTAGATATAAAGTATGTTGTTTTTGTCTAATTATTTTTGTCATTATTACTAAATATGATTAGTAACCACTTTTCACTATTTCTACTATCGTTAACGTGTTCAGCGCCCAAAAAACATGTTCATATCCCATGCACGTTCATTTTCGGGATAATGAAATCAAAGATGGCGTCCATTTTCCAAAGAGGCCACTCACACAGACCATCACCCAACTTTTTTTAATCACCAGGCCATTAACAACTGAGTAATTCTCTGCCCTGACTAGGAGCAGATACAGAAATTGAGCTTGAGAGGGAGCCGATTTTTCAAAAAATCGAAGAAACATTTTTCTTATTTGTTGCACGTCCTCATAGACTTTTGAACAGGGGTATTACACCTCCTGCGCCTCCCCCACCAAATGAGTGATTCCCTGGTAAATGTATGACACACAGAAGTATGCTCAGCTACTGCATTATACGTCATTACCCCCACTTTGATCGCGTGACCGGAAGTAACGCCATAGGAGGTAACACCCCTCCTCCAGATCGACGAAAACAAATGAAACGTAGTAAAAGACACTTTTTCACCGTCTGCCATCTTGACTAATGCGAAAAAAAAAAGAAAAAAAAAGGTTTTAAAAGACACTTTTCCACCCTCCTCTAGATTGACGAAAACTAGAAGTGACGCCCCCACTTTTCATCAGGTGATCGGAAGTGCATCATTACCCCCATTTTGATCAGGTGACTGGAAGTGGGAGGGTGACTAGCTGACCTAATATCGTATTCTGCCCTACTAGCTGTACATTTCTACCGTAAATTGCTGAAAATAAAGAAGCTTTCACGGAAGTACTTATACTATTCTTGCGTTGCATCGTGGTATTTGAACACTACAGTAAAATTTCTTCATTGCGTGCCGTTAATAGAAAATGGTCGTAATAGTAAAAAGGTTGGTAGAACAAAAAATAAGGCACACTATACTACAGAAACGAAACTAGGTCCTATTATTAATTAAATTATCTTGATTAAATTGATAGATTTCCATACATAAAAAAAAATAGCAGTAGATACTGCAGTCAGATCATGTATGCATCATGGATCCATCGTTCTCGTAAACTCACCGTTAGGACCAACCCCCCCTCCCCCCAAGAGAAAGGAACAGTTAAAAAATAAGTGGGCGTGAAATAGATGAAAAAAAATGTAATTCACCTACTAGTCGAGACACATCGATAAAGCACTGCATTTAGCAGGTAACTCCTTGAATAGAACAAACGTGCGATCGTGTGTTGCCTTTTGTTGATAACGGTACCCAAGGTACTTCCTGCCATGCACTTACCACTTTCTCTTACCACTTTTTCTTACCACTTTCAATCAGGCTCGAGCAGGGAGCGGGGGGGGGGGGGGGGCAGCACAGGAGGTGTAATACCCCTGTTCAAAGTTCTCTCCCTACGGTTCATTTATTTTCCTTACCTTTTGTGGAGCCTAGAAGTGTCTAAAAAGTATTATGTGAAGCGCCAGGAAATGTCTTAGAATATCTGAAAATCCGTCAGCGGACCCCATGGGGGAGCTCACAGCGCTATCCCAGACCCCCTAGCGAAGCATATTAGTCGGCAAACATTCCTTATCTGGGGGGCCCCGCCCCGACAAAGTGCCCTTCGTTACGTCCCTGCATCCACACTCTAGTTCGACATATTCAAACGGTGCCCTCAGCCACTTGGTTAGCAGTTCTACAGCATTCAACTGCCCCCCGTAGCTCTCTGGCCAGAGCTCTACAGCATTCACACATTGCCCGCATCCATCAGATCAGCAGGCTTGCAGCATTCACCCATTATCTGCCTCAAGCCTTCCTGCAGCCTTGCAGCATTTACTAGCCAACCGCAGATGCCATACTATCAAAAGAGCGAGCATAAGACAATACAGCAATGAAATAACGCTTAATTTGCATTGTCAACTACTGAAAGGTCGCAGTCCGGGGTGGTCGGCACGGGGAAAGGAGGAGGAACAGGGCGGTACGAAGTAGGAAGCGGTACGGCTGGTGTGGCATTTGCCGTACCACTTTTCGGCACACAGTAAAGAATAAATCACAAGGTACGGGGTAAAAGACGCAAACAACAGTCTGCATTAAAAACTGGCCAAAATTGTTTGGATACAAGATACACTAATCTGAGAAAGAAAGAAAAGACAACTGACCCGACTGATACTCTAATAGCACAGGACTTTTCACCAAACGTCACGTAATTTGGATACACTAAAAGCATAAATATTTACCCCCTTCCCGTCCAAATCTTACACTAATAGCACACAGTAGCCTCATGGTGGAAAGTGGGGCGGAGGCGATACTGAAAAGTCACTGTCGGTCGGGTAAAATGCATCTCAGTCGGTGGATCGAACTAAAGAAAAAGAGGGAAAAAAGGTCCTCATAAGTTCTTCTCTCCCTCCCCCTCCACCATAAATTCATAGATCCGCTCCTGCTGTGATCCATATTTTAACTATAAAAAAGAAAACTTTAAAATGTCATTCAAGAGACGGCTTCTAGGCGCCAGAGAAGACATTAATGGAACATCAGAAATTGTTTCAGCTTCCGGGGCCACACTGGGGAAGCTTTACAGCACTCCCCCAAACTCCCTAGCTTATTTGGTTGGGTCGTACCACTATTAATTTGTTTCCTACGGCCCTGAAGCCGATCAGAGTTATGCCAGTGTTGGGGAGACGGGCGCGTTGCGAGGTGCTAGGCCAACTTAACTGCGAGACAGTCTTGTATACATGTAAGCCAGAGTAACATTTTTTTTTAATTTAATTTTTCCTACAGCATATTCTTGAATGAGTGCCCGCAGACTTTATTTTCGCGTGCAAAACCCGGCGCCCCTTTTTCCAGAACCGATGAACTAAACTGAAACACAACAGTATAAGAATTGCCTACTTAAAACAAAACTTGCTCTACGACCAGAAACGTAGTGGAAGCGTTGGGGGCTACAGTGAAAGGAAGTGTGCACTACAGGGCCCTGGGGGAACTGGCAACTTTAAGCCACCACAACGAAAGAGGAAAGAATAGTCCAACTTCAAGGATTGTATCTTTAACTAAAACGAGAACGATTACAAAAATTATAAAAACAAAATTAAACTTGGATAAGCTTTTTAAGCCCATTTCAGTGTTTCTTGGTCGCCGGCCCCCCCCCCCCCCTTCCCCCCTCCCCTTACGGCCCTGTGGGCCCTGAGTGTGCGGCCGCGTAATGAGACGGTATTTATTTTTCGACTGTATGGGCCGCACACAAGCTTTCACGTAATGTGGTCTCCGGATGCTACGACGGTAGTTCGTTTAAAACTTTGCTCCTTAAAGGGGGATGGCCACCAAATGACAGGCTGCATCATGTATAGCTATCTACTTCTTTCTGTCTACTTTCAACAGGCCAAGGAATTCATAACGGGCGCTTTTTTTTAAATAAACAACGACCATTTTGAAACGTAGATATTGAATCGCTAGATGAGCGCCATTTAGCGACAGTGATATCGTTAACCTTGACCACTTCCTCCCTGGTGCACGAAAAAGACACGTCACGTGCCTTGTTTGTTGTGTAAATAGAAATTTCTTTGCGCATTTCTTCGCTTGTCGAAATCAAGTGCTACATAACTAAAACTAAATAATGCAAGATGGCGCTGGATGATGCAGCCTGTCATTCGGTCAATAGGCACCTTTAATTGATGGAACGTGCGAGTGTGTCGATGATAAGTTTTTTTTTTTAATTTAAATAAAATGTTGCGTCCATATTTTCGTTAAAAGAAGTGTGGTTTGTTAGTACGATGGATTAATATTTTCCGAGTTCGGGCATGCGGAGATAACAAATTATAAATAAAAAAGTTTTTAATTAATCTGTTTTGTGTGCTGCACAATTAGCATAATAGTCTGACACACTCGTAAATTGTACTTTCAATAAATAATTTGGCTTATATTTTAAACCAAAGACTTTTTTAGCTTTGATCTGTATCATACATGCCCGGCTGTCTCGTTTTGCCAGACAAGTGCCACGTAGTAAGCCAACGCGAGCAGGTCCGTAGGGACTGGGGGAGGGGGGGGGCCCAAGAGGTGAGCTCCCAGTTGTCCAAATTCCAGTTGTCGAGTTGGAAAAATTTGATAAATTTCCATTGCAAATTCCCATTTCCACGAGTACTGGTACTGGTTAATTATTATCATCATTCAGTCAGTTTGAAAGTAAAGTTTAAAATACTTTTTTTTGCCATCCGTTTTCG